>JAHIAL010000065.1:2008073-2179095 GCA_021605145.1 Aegilops bicornis | reverse complement strand
TCAACTCTAAACCAGTTTTAAGCCTGAACTATCCGTAGTTATCAAAAGCGTGTATGTCAGAGTGTTTGCAACATCCGACAGGACTACGTTTTGGGGTTCTACCACGATGGCGGTGTATTGGGACATAAGCTTTCTCTTGATGCGCGCCAATAAATACGCTCATATCGACTTTCAACTATATTTTCTCTAGGAACATATCTAAAACAGTAGAACTAAAGTGCGAGTTATGACATAATTTGCAAGGGCTTTTGACTATGTTCAGGATAATTAAGTTCATCTAATGAACTCCCACTCAGATAGATATCCCTCTAGTCATCTAAGTGATTACATGATCCGAGTCAACTTAAGGCGTGTCCGGTCATCACGTGAGACGGACTAGGTCATCATCGGTGAACATCTTCATGTTGATCATTATCACCTGCTCGACTCATGCTCGACCTTTCGGTCTCTTGTGTTCCGAGGCCATGTCACATACATGCTAGGCTCGTCAAGTTAACCTAAGAGTTTCGCGTGTGTAAATCTGGCTTACACCCGTTGTATGTGAGCGTAAGAATCTATCACACCGATCATCACGTGGTACTTGAAGCAGCGAACTTTTATAGCGGTGCACAGTTAGAGGAACACTTTCTTGAAATTTTAATGAGGATCATCTTATTTACTTGCCCGTCGTTCTAAGCAAATAAGATGCAAAAACATGATAAACATCACATGCAATCAAAAGAAGTGACATGATATGGCCAATATCATTTTGCTCCTACTTGATCTCCATCTTGAGGCTCCATGATCATCATCGTCACCGGCATGACACCATGATCTCCATCATCGTGTCTCCATGAAGTTATCTGTCTAGCCAACTATTACTTCTACTACTATGGCTAACGGTTTAGCAATAAAGTAAAGTAATTACATGGCCGTTTTTCAATGACACGCATGTGGTCATACAATAAATTAAGACAACTCCTATGGCTCCTACCAGGTTGTCATACTCATCGACATGCAAGCCGTGGTTCCTATTACAAGAACATGATCAATCTATAATACATCACATTCTTTTGGCCATATCACATCACAGCATACCACTGCAAAAACAAGTTAGACGTCCTCTAATTGTTGTTGCATGTTTTACGTCGCTGCTATGGGTTTCTAGCAAGAACGTTTCTTACCTACGCAAAAGCCACAACGGTGATATGCCAATTGCTATTTACCCTTCATAAGGACCCTTTTCATCGAATCGATCCGACTAAAGCGGCAGACGGCGGCACCGCTAGCCACCTTTATGCAACAAGTGCATATGTCGATTCGGTGGAGCACTTTGTCCTCACGTAAGCGTGCGTGTAAGGTCGGTCCAGGCCGCTTCATCCCATGATGCCGCCGAATCAAGATAGGACTAGTAGCGGTAAGCAAATTGAACAAACCAACGCCCACAACTACTTGTGTTCTACTCCGCATAGAATCTACGCAATAGACCTAGCTCATGATGCCACTTTTGGGGAGCATTAGAAGAAATTTAAAAATTTTCCTCGTGTCACCAAGATCTATCTATCTGAGTAAACCAGCAACAAAGGGAAGGAGAGTGCATCTACATACCCTTGTAGATCGCTAAGCGGAAGCGTTCAAGAGAACGGGGTTGAAGAGTCGTACTGCGTCGCATTGATCCAAATCACGGAGATCCTAGTGCGAGCAGGGCGGCGCACCTCCGCGTTCAACACACGTACAGCCGGTGGCGTCTCCCATGCCTTGATCCAGGAAGGAGAGAGGAGAGGGTTGGGGAAGACTCCGTCCAGCAACTGCACGGCGGCAGTGGTGGTGAGTGGAGGCGTGGCAATCTGCGAGCTTCGCCAAGCACAGCATGAGGAAAGGAGGAGAGGACTTGGGAGAGAGGGAGGAGCTGCGCCAGAAACAAGGCTGAGGCTCCCATCCCGCCTCCCCACTATATATATAGGGGGTGGAGGGCTGTTTTCTTGCCTCCAAGTCCATTGGGGCGTTAGCAAAGGTGGGAGGAAAGAAATCACATCATTTCCTTCCCCTTGATTGTTATCCGCCTCTTTTAGGGATCTTTGATCTTATCGCCTTCGGGGATATGATCTTATTCCTTCTAAGGGGATCTTAGTGCGCTTGAACAGGGGTGTGGGGCCTTGCCCCACTAACCATTCATGTGGGTCCCCCATGCTAGAGTGGGCCCCACTCAGGAACCTTCTAGAACCTTCCGGTATAATACCGAAAAATCCGAACATTTAGGTGGCCCAAAATAGGACTTCCCATATATAAATCTTTACCTCCGGACCATTAAGGAACTCCTCGTGTGTCCGGGATCTCATCCGGGACTCAGACAACATTCCGGTAACCACATACAAACTTCCTTTATAACCCTACGCGTCGCGCTTAGGAACCCTTAAGTGTAGACCCTACGGGTTCGGGAGACACGTGAACATGACCGAAGACAACTATCCGGCTAATAACCAACATCGGGATCTGGATACCCGTGTTGGCTCCCACATGTTCACGATGTGATCTCACTCGGATGAACCCACGATGTCAAGGACTCAATCGATGCTGAATACAATTCCCTTTTGTCTAGCGGTATTGTACTTGCCCGAGATTCGATCGTCGGTATGCCGATACCTTGTTCAATCTCGTTGCGGCAAGTCTCTTTACTCGTTAAAGTAACACATCATCCCGTGATCAACCCCTTGGTCACATTGTGCACATTATGATGATGTCCTACCGAGTGGGCCTAGAGATACCTCTCCGTTAGCCGGAGTGACAAATCCCAGTCTCGATTCGTACCAACCCAACAGAAACTTTCCGGAGATGCCTGTAGTGCACCTTTATAGCCACCCGATTCGTTGTGACGTTTGGTCACCCAAAGCATTCCCTCGGTATCCGGGAGTTGCACAATCTCATGGTCTAAGGAAAGATACTTGACACTAGAAAAGCTTTGGGATACTGAACTACCACGATCTTTGTGCTAGGCTTAGGATTGGGTCTTGTCCATCACATCATTATGCTAATGATGTGATCCCGATATCAACGACATCCAATGTCCATGGTCAGGAAACTGTAACCATCTATTGATCAACGAGCTAGTCAACTAGAGGCTTACTAGGGACATGGTGTTGTCTATGTATCCACACATGTATCTGAGTTTCCTATCAATACAATTATAGCATGGATAATAAACGATTATCATGAACAAGGAAATATAATAATAACTAATTTATTATTGCCTCTAGGGCATATTTCCTACACTGCCACCGCTCTGCGTGTCGTCGAGGCGTTCTTGCACGACGCGCAGCCTGCCGGTGACCTCGTCCAGGGAGAGCGTCGCGATATCCGACAAGCGTCTCGTCGCGATCGCCACCAAGAAACGAATTGTACGACACCGGAAGAAACTTTGCTAACTACCTTGGATTCCTCCAGAGTGTCCCCGGTAGCGCGTAGGCTGGAGAGCAGAGAAATACTCGAGCGGAGGGAGAAGTCGTCGATCGTTTCCCGTCGCGGAAGGCGATGCTCTCAAAGTCGCGCCAGAGCTTCTGCGCGTTGGCCTCGCGCACCCGCGTGGCGCCGAGGCGCTGCGTGGAGATGGCATCCCATGCTTCCTTGGTGTTCTCCTTCTCTCCCACGGCGAGCAGCACATCAGTGGGCAGCCCCTTGGAGGATGGCGCTCATGGCGTTGCGCTTCGTCGTGGTAAGGGCGTACGCCCGTCGCGACACTGCCGCCACCAGCCGTGTGCCTGAAGGTACACCTTCATCAGCAGCGACCACTCCGGGTAGTTGGTGCGGGTCAGCATTGGGAGCGCGCCGCTGGACGGCGCCGGCTGCACCACCTACTGCACCACCATGTCTCCGCGCGACTGCTCTCCGCCCTTTCGCCGCCGTGACCTTGACATGGGTCTGATGCCACTTGTTTGCCCTCGATCCACTCTGAAACAGCTCACGAGAGAGTGGTTTTGCGCCCAGCGGAACTTGCATGCTGCTTTTCTGCTTCTACTTCCCTTTTTATTTTTGAACTTAAGGTGATCATGGGGCGTAGTCATGCCGCTCTTACCGGATCGCGCCATCCCACGATCGAGCACGCAGTCCATGGCCTCCTACAATCGCTCCACGGAACGCACAAGTCGCGCCTCGTGGAAACAACTAACTATCCTGACAGAAAATCGCTAACTGAATCCTAACAGAAAAACTACACCAAGGCTAAGTCTGAAACTACTGAAACTAGACAAGCTAGCTAAACTAGCTTATTGTGCAACAAGGGAGGGGAGGGGAGGGGAGCTAGACGGGACAAAGGATTTTTGTAGTATGTATTGTGGACTGATGATTGATGTTTGGGATGATGAACTATAATATGTGATGTGGTCGTTTTGTTTGTTCAGACATCAGATTTGCCCATATGTACTTTGGACTATTGTTGTCTGGTGGCGGGCACCGGAGTTGAGCGCATTGGTTGGGCTCTGTCTGCTGGCGTCGGCACCGGATCCGAATGTTGTGCGCGCCTTGGCTGGGCTCATTGTATGGTGGTGTCGGCACCGGATTTGAGCGCCATAGTTCCCCTCTTCAGTCTCCGATCTCTGCTCTCTTCGCTGCCTTCTCAGCAGCTACTATGGTACTAGTTTTCCTTTTTTTAGACAAACATACTGTGGTACTCGTGGCAGTGGCCAGTGGCATGGGCTTACGGTATTATGCAATTTTAATCGCCCTATTTGACCGATCAAGCCCTTGTTCTACCTTGGCTAGCCTAGTATGAAATGCGGCCGCGCCGTACGGTGTCCCTCGACCGAGTGTGTTTGCACACGAACACGTTACCGTGTACCTCCAACGTCGAGGGTGATGCACTGCAGCTCACCTCGAAGGAGACCCGTCCGGAAGCGCGGTACGCAAGCAATCCGGTGAGTGCTTTTCAGGACCCGAAGCCCCACACGCCCGGGAGGGACCCCGTCTGGGCTCTAGGCGGCTATGGGCTGCCCTAGGTCGGCCTGACTGCCCCTAGAGCCTCGTGGATTCACAGCCCTCCATTGTCGAAGAACGATGAAGAACGAGAAGAAAGATACAAAGGTAGGGGATAGATGAACACGAAAAAATAATAGATGTGTTTGCTCGATTGTGTGTTGTTTAATCGGCCGTCACCCCTTACGTATATAAGAGGCGGTTGGAATTCCCATGCAAGGAAAAAGTTTATATTCACGTCCAAAACCCTTGTTAGGCAGTAGAATACCGCTGCGATATACGCACTCTGTATAGTCACCGGCGTGTCCCCGGCCGCACCGGCTTTCGTGCAGCCAGATCGTGGCGCCGCGATGGGTAGTTCTCCACCCCATGATCTCCACTCTGTAGGCAGGTAGCGCTAAGCTGTACATATACCCCCTACACGATCAATGAGAATGCGTGGTGTGAGTTCTTCCTAATCCTGATCTTCTCCATTAACATGGTATCAGATAGCCCCGCCCTGCACAATCCCTTACGGCGCGGGGCCCGATTCTGCTTACGCTTCGCTGCCATGTGGATGGTGCGGCCTTGCGGCGGCGTCTCCAACGCCGTGCCCCTGGCCGCCGTGCCCCCCCTGGCCCTGGCATGGCCTCTGGCGCACCCCCTGCTGGCTCTGGTGCGGTTCCCGTCGCGCCCCCAGCTCCCGTCGCGCCTCCGGCTCCCGTCGCGCCGGCCGCTCCACGGCTTCTCCGCGCCGCTTGCGCGGCTGTCGCGCCCGGCTATCGCCACCGCCTCCCTGTCCCCTCGCCGATCAACCAGAGACCGTCGACATCAATCACGTCCCCGTCACGCTCGACCCTCCTCTCCGGGAACTATTCGATGGCGCCCGGCATACCCGACACGCGGTCGCCGGCATGTATTGGCCTCGCGATCACGTCGACCACGAGGCGTTCCCCGCCTCGGCGTCCGCGAGTGGCTGATGGCTGATCATGTAAATGCGTCCGCGGGCTCTACTCTCCACCATCTCGCGGAGCTCCTCGGCTGTGATGCAGCGCGGCAGCGACACCGGCGCTTCGCCCGTCGCAGGCCGCCGTCGGCATCTTCCGTGAATAACCAACTTTCGCGCGTGCACGTGTACGCCAGCGCCCGAGTACCATGCGCTGGTTGAGGCGACGGCCAGCGATCTGCGATCGCGAACCAAGCTCAAAGGCGTTCACCAATCACGGTTGCGCGATCTCGGCCAGCCCGTGACGGACACGCGTCAGGTCTTCCACCTGCTCCGGGGGCTCAACCGTCAGTTTCATGCCGTGATCCCCCACATCACGTCCCAGGTGCCCCTCCCGTCCTTCCTTCAGGTGCGCTCCTTCCTCCTTCTGGAGGAGCACCGGGCCGAGCAGACCGCACGTCTGCAGACCGCGCACGCCATGATCGCCGGGCGCGCTGCTCCGGCCCCCGTCCCCTTGCCCACTAGCGACAACACTCACGAGCGCGAAGCGCGGCGGCGCCCGTCGAGCAGCTCTGGCGCGGCCCCGGCTTCTCAACACCTCCTTCGCAGCGCCGGCCTCCTCCCGCCCCGCCCACGGGTGCCAATTCATGGATTAGCCTGCGTCCAGAACCTGGCCGATGCCTTGGCGCGCCCGAACTCTGGCGTCCTCGGACAGCGCCCAGCGTACGCCTCCATCAACAGGCCATGCTCGCCGCGCCCGACCGCTCGCTGCGTTCCCCCCACGTCACCAGATGGTGTACGCCCGGTGCTCGGCCGGGCCACGTCTACCCCAGGCCCTACAGGCACCCCTGGTGCCCGGCCCGTCCTCACTGCCGTCACCCGGCACAGGACATGGCTAAGCGTCCTTTGCGAAGCTGCGCTCCACAGTGCCACCGCTGGGCCTTCATCGTCCGGCTCCACGCCGGAGTGGTACCTCGACTTCGGCGCCGCCTCCCACACGAGCTCCTCGTCTGGTAATCTTCTTTCTGCCCAACCTTACCTCCCTGATTCTCGGGTCATTGTTGGGAGCGGCGAGTGCCTGCCGATCACACATGTCGGGACTGGCTCCCTCATCTCCGGTACCTACGCCTATCTGACTTCCAATGTTCTTGTCTGTCCCTCTCTCATCAAAAAATATCCTCTCCGTCAAAATCGCTTATGTCGCGACAATCCCGTTTTAGTTGAGTTTGACATTTTTGGTTTCTCTGTCAAGGACATTCGAACCAAGGCGGTGATCCTCCGATGTAACTCCGGCGGCGATCTCTACCCCGTGGGACAGCCCTCGCCTCCTTCCTCATGGCGGTTCGCCGGCGTCGTCTACCGATGTCTGGCATCAACGACTTGGGCACCCCGGCCGTGCGTCGCTCGGTGCCCTTCCTCTCGAGTTCCGCAAGTCTGTGCCTCATGTCTGCCATGCGTGCCGTGTGGGGCAAGCACGCTCGTCTCCCGTTTCAGTCTTCTGATAGCCGTAGTTTGTTTCCTTTTCAGTTGCTGCACCTTGATGTATGGACCTCCCCTGTTGTAAGCATCTCCGGTAATCAGTTTTATCTGATCATACTTGATGATTACACGCATTATGTCTGGTCTTTTCCTGTCAAGCACAGGTCTGAAGTTTTCCAAATTCTGCTCGAGTTTTTTGCTTATGTTCAGACGCAGTTTCAGCTGCCGATCCTCGCGCTGCAGACCGACAACGGGCGCGAGTTCGATAACTCTGCCATCCGCTCGCTCCTTGCTCGCCATGGCACACATTTTCGCCTCACTTGTCCATACACCAGCCAGCAGAATGGCAAAGCGGAGCGCGCTCTGCGCACTCTCAACGACCCAGGCGTCGTGCTGCTGTTGATCTGCGCCTCCATGCTCGCTTCGCTTAGGGCTGAAGCTCTCAGCACCTCCACCTTCCTCCTCAACCGCCGTCCTTGCCACACCAGCCAGCCGTAGTCCCCGCACGAGCTCCTGCTTGGCGTGCCGCCTGACTATGCTCAGCTCCGCGTGTTCGGGTGCCTCTGCTATCCCAACCTCACCGCCACCTCTCGCCACAAACTAGACACTGCTCCGCCCGGCTTGTGTGTTTCTCGTACCCGCCTGACCACCGTGGCTACCGCTGTTTTGACCCTGTCTCTCGCCGCGTGATCACTTCGCGCCATGTCATGTTCCATGAACACATCTTCCCCTTTGCCACTCCCTCCCCTACTTCGGTCCCTTCCCCACCACCACCTTCTCCTTCGGCCACCGTCTTGCAGGTCCCGATCATCGCCAGCCTGCGTCGGGTGTGTCGCTTTCTACCCCGTCCCTTGACAGCAGTCGCCACGCCCCGCTGGCCATGACGCTCCAATCTCCGTTCCAACTACCACCGGATCGGGATCGGGCGGCTCTGCGTCCTCATCCGTTGGCGCGCCGAGCCTCCCTTCAAACTCCACCGTCCGATCCTCTCCGGACGGCATTCCTGACAGTGCGCCCCCGCCACATTCAAATATGGGCTCTGGCTCCCGCGCGAGCTCCTCGGGATCGCCGTCGTCCCCGCGTTGCTGTTGCTCCGTCATCTCTGGCGCCAGCGGTTCCTCCGAGGCGGTGGACGCGCGCCAAAGACAAAGATCTTCCGGCCCAACCCCAAGTACTTCGACGCAGCTACCGCCGACACCTCGCCGGCCATCTCGCCGGTCCCTGCCTCCGTCCGCGTTGCTGTTCACGATCCCCGGTGGCTCGCCGCCATGTGCGACGAGTACAACGCACTGGTCCGCAACCGCACGTGGGAACAGGTGCCGCGTCCCCCCGGCGCCAATCTCATCACCGGCAAATGGATTTTCAAGCACAAGCTCAACTCCAACGGCTCCCTCGCCCGCTACAAAGCCCGCTGGGTCATGCGCGCGGCTTACGCTAGCTTCGCCCGCGAGTAAACTACGGCGATACCTTCTCGCCGGTCGTCAAGCCCGCCACCATCCGCACGGTCCTCACGCTCGCTGTGTCGCGGGACTGGCCTGTGCACCAACTTGACGTCTCCAACGCCTTTCTGCACGGCACCCTGGACGAGGAGGTGTTCTGTCTTCAACCTGCCGGCTTCATCGACCCCGATCGTCCTCACCATGTTTGCCGCCTCTCAAAGTCGCTCTACGGCTTGAAGCAGGCGCCCCGCGCCTGGTTCCTTTGATTCGCGGGCTTCGTCAAGACGCTTGGCTTCTCCGCCACGCGCTCGGACTCCTCCCTGTTCACTCTCCGCCGCGGCGAGGACACGGCGTACCTTCTTCTCTACGTCGACGACATTGTGCTCACCGCATCCACAGAGGCCATGCTTCAAGGCATCATCGCCGGGCTCACGGGGGAGTTTGCCATGAAGGACATCGGGCCTCTACACTTCTTCCTGGGCATCAAGGTCACGCGCACGCCCGCGGGATTCTTTCTCTGTCAACAACAGTACGCCGAGGATGTGCTCGACCGCGCCGCCATGGACACCTGCCGGCCCTCTTCCATGCCTGTCGACACCAAGGGCAAGCTTCTCGCCGCCGACGGCCCTCGTGTGGATGACGCCTCCGCCTACCGCAGCACTGCAGGCGCGCTGCAGTACCTCACCATCACCAGGCCAGAGATCGCTTACGCCGTGCAGCAGGTCTGCCTGCATATGCACGACCCGTGCGAGTGCCATCTCGCCCTGGTCAAGCGCGTTCTGCGCTACATTGTGGCTTCTTACACACCTCGGGCTGCATCTCTCAGCGCCTCGCGCTCCACAGATCTGGCGCCTTCACCGGCGCCCGACTGGGCCGGCTGCCCCGACACACGGCGCTCCACCTCCGGCTTCTGCATCTACCTCGGCGACACCCTCGTCTCCTGGTCCTCCAAGCGACAGGCGACAGTGTCCCGCTCCAGTGCGGAGGCCGAGTACCACGGTGTTGCCAATGATGTGGCCGAGTGCGTGTGGCTGCGCCAACTCCTCGGCGAGCTCTTCCTGCCGGTCGACAAAGCGACCCTTGTCTACTGCGACAACGTGTGCGCGGTATATCTCTCCGTCAACCCCGTCCACCACCGTCGCACGAAGCATGTGGAGCTGGACATTCACTTTGTGCGCGAGCGCGTGGTCCTTGGCGAGTTCCGCGTTCTCCACATCCCCCGCAGCGCCCGAGCCTTCGCCGACATCATGACGAAGGGGCTGCCCACGGATGCCTTCTGCGACTTCCGTTCCAGTCTTTGCGTCGCCGCTGCTGACGTCACGACTGCGGGGGGGTGTTAGGCAGTAGAATACCGTCGTGTACGCACTCTGTATAGTCACCGGCGCATACCGGCGCCTTAACGGCTTTCGTGCAGCCAGATCGTGGCGCACGATGGGTAGTTTCTCCACCCCATGATCTCCACTCTGTAGGCAGGTAGCGCTAAGCTATACATATACCCCCTACACGATCAATGAGAATGCATGGTGTGATTTCTTCCTAATCCTGATCTTCTCCGTTAACAACCCTATTCAAATTCGGATTGGTTTTGTCCGATTTTTTCAGAACTGTTCGGTTTAAAACTAGCTGCACCTTGTGGGTCTTTTTTGAATTAGTAAACGATCTCGGATGGAAGCGAGCCCAAAAGCAATCTTGACCGCTTTGACGAGACGAACAACTTTCACGTTGAAAGTTTTTTGATCAGAGGTCATCTTGAGGGTCAAATCGCTCGCGTAAAACATGCTATTATTCGCGCTACCCATCACACAAGGTGTCTGGTGGGGCGCACCATATTTTGCCTCTAATATTGTAGGGCACCAGCTAGAGACGCACAACTTTCATGTTGAAACTTTTTCTATTTGAGGCCATCTTAATTGGTTTTTCAAGCCATTCTTTAATCTGGTGTCAACATGAGCACCTCCGAACTTGTCATAACTTTTGCATCCAAACTTCGTTTTAGACCACCTTCATATCCATCTTGTTCTTCTCGAAGAAAGCCATCCCGTGGTGATTTACAATCATAAGTTTGAATTAATCTTGACATAGCATAAAGCAACTTTTACGATTGTATCACTTTTGAGCGTCAACACATGCCCCCCTGTTTTTCAGCAAAGCTAGCGTGCCAAAAAATAATTTGCCCAGAGTTTGTTCTAAGGACGATGTCAACACTCCATCGTTCATTTATATGTGCTTAGGGCGATAATTATATATCGGCCATGTCTTTGCTTAGGGAGATAGTTATATATCGGCCACTTTGATTAGCAACAAAATACAACTAATCGAATGTATGATGATGAGGTAAAACCCTTGCATGTTGTAAGAAGTTATATTGCGTCCATGGATCAAAATAAGTCCATGGAGGGTAACAAGTCATACCTGAGAATGAATTCCATGTCATCGGCATCAATGGCATAGTTGGATAATGTGGATAATGTGTGCACCAAAAACGTTGAAACCTTCAGCTTGGTCGTTCATAGTTTTCACTCTTTTCCTTCTTTACCTTTGTCGCACTCCTTGCAATGGAACCTTGCACATCACTCTTGTTCTGATTATTTCCTTTGGGAACCCATGCCATGTTTCTCTTTTCAAGCTCTTGTGCACTAAGTTTTTGTAATTTCTTTTTTTGCCAATATGATAAGCCGAGTGAGCGCCCCGGCTGTGATTTTGTTTGAACTAATGACAATTCTTGTTTTACCTTGTGCATTTTAATTTCTTTTCTTCAGATTTGGCACTTTGATTCTCGATGATTGATTGCTTCATCTCATTGCAGCTAGTAGCCAATGTTAACACTTTAATTGGCTCTTTATCCTTTAAGATCAAATCTGAATTGGCACTCTTGCGACCATCTTTTTTAACTCGATATACTTGTTTGATCACCTCTTTCTTCTTTCTTGAGCTCCGGACCGATTCTTTCTTATTGAAACGTTCTTGAACATATGACTGCTCATTGAACGTTGATCTTCTTGGAGCTGCATAATAATGGTGAGATGGTCTAAAATATGATGGAGAATGTGCCATTGTATCATACCTGTCCCATGATGAATATCGGTCTACATGAGCATAGGAAGGCATCCACGACATTGGCATTGGCGACCCAAAATATGGATATGAATATGTTGCATTCAAATTCTCTTCTTGCCAATACCGATCCTTGGATTTGCGCTTAGGGGGCGATCTTGGTGCTTTTTCATTACTTGGCCGATAAGCAATTTTTCCTCACTTATCTTCTGATATTTTTCCAACAGTTGCACGAAAGTGACTTTTGGCTTTTTACCTTTGTGCTTACCTCGGCCTTTGCTTGCATCGATCTTTAAATTTTCTTATTGCTCCCTAGTACTTGGCGTCTTCATTGCAACTTTGATAGAATTTTCACCCTTAAGAATATTTTCATCATGCTCTCGAACAATTTCCTTATTTGAAAGCATGATCCCATCACCTGCAGTTTTGACCTCCTCATCTTTAAAGGAATCGTCTTGAAGCAGCCGATTCAAAAACTTTTTGCCATCAAGACCAATCGGAATAGACTGGTCATCTCTTGGTGTTTCAACAAATTCCAGTCATCCTTTTTCAATGGACGATTTAACTATTTGATGAAACAAATTGCAATCCTCCAAATTATGCTTGAACGAATGATGCAACCTTCAACAATTGTCCTTGAATTGATGGCTTGACATGGTGATCAAGAACTCTTATGTAATTATTTTTCAGCAATAAATCAAATATTTGATCACACATGTTTGAGTTGAAGGTAAACTTTATATTGCTGTTGTTGATGTTGCTGTGAGAACGGATTTGGAGCCAAACAAACGAATGGTTCAGATTTTGCATTACTCCATTCGGCTATGCATTGTGTTTTGCACTCTATCTCCGTTGTCTTTGAAAAGGAAATTATACTATCATCGGTTTTCTCAACAAAGTATAACCTTGGCTTTAAAATTCTGAAATCAAAGTAGTTAGAACATACATGTCTGAATTGAGACCATGCATAAGCCAAGTATGAAGCAAGCAAAGCTACCCAATTAGATATGAACTTTAAATAAAGCAATGGGAAAAGCTTTGGCTGCAGTAATAAGTCACTATCAGTCTCTTTGAATGGTACAATATATTGACCGATATGCTTAGTAAGAATTTTATTGCTAACAACTAAATTGCCCTTCATCATTGGTCTTTCAAAATTACTTATAAGATTTTTCCTAATAGATGCATCAACAATAAAGTTGTGACCAAATATGAAAATAGGTAAATCACTTGCTAGACATACCTCTTCATACACGCTAGCAGAGCATGATGGTTGTATCACTTGAATAATGCTTTGCTCCACTTTTGAATGACTCTCCAATGCCTCGGCATCCTCTTTTCCTTCAATAGATTCGGTACACATACTATTTGATTCAGCTTTCTTAATAACCGAATTTTCTTTCTTACCTGAATCAATACTTTAATCTTTTTGAATTTCCAAGGTGTGACGCACTCGATTCAATCGTACACTAATCATACACGCAAATGTGTACGATCAAGATCAAGGACTCACGGGAGGATATCACAACACAACTCTAGACACAAATTAAAATAATACAAGCTTTATATTACAAGCCAGGGGCCTCGAGGTCTCGAATACATCAGCTTGAATACAAACGAGTCAGCGGAAGAAACAATATCTGAGTACAGACATTAGTTAAACAAGGAATGCCTTAAGAAGGATAGCACAAAAGCAACACGATCGGAAAGGCAAGGCCTCCTGCCTGGGAGCCTCCTAACTATTGCTGGTCGTCGGCGGTCTCCACGTAGTAGTAGGCATCGGCGGTGGCATCTGGCTCCTGGGCTCCAACATCTGGTTGCATCAACCGGAAAGAAGAAGAAAAGGGGAAAAAGGGGGTAGCAAAGCAACCGTGAGTACTCATCCAAAGTACTCGCAAGCAAGGATCTACACTGCATATGCAACATTATCAAAGGAAGGCTGTATATGTGGATCTGGTCAAGAAATGCCAGAATAGAGAGAAGGCCTTGTCCTATCGAAGACTAGCATCTTCAAGCATCTTGCAGCATCAGAAGAGATAAGAGTAGCATAAAGTAAAGTAGTAGTAGTGTTATCAACCTCGGCCGGAGATCCTTTCTACGACACCTGCGAGAAAGCAATCCCCAGAGCCATACTATCCGATTATCATCACAATCCAATTCTCATATCCATGTCTCATCTCAAGTATCCAGTTCTAGTTGTATCGATCGATACAACTCCAAGTGTCCGTTATCAGAGGGATGTGCTATCAATAGATGTTTTCTTCCTGCGGTGCACCAACTTACCCACCACGCTCGATTGACTCGAGCGGACACACTTTCTGGGTCATGCCCTACCGGCCAAACAATACACCGCAACCCGACCTAGGCTTAATAGAGAGGCCACATGCCGGACTAAACCTATGCCCCAAGGGGTGATGGGCCATCATACAGGAACTCTGCATGTTCGCGTGGGCGGCGGTGAGCAGACCTAGCTACCTCCTTCAACAAGGTAGGTGCTTACGCGATTCCAACCCCGGGCAGCGCCGCCGATCGCCAGCGTCTATTAAGCTTCAGCTGATGCATCTGACGATGAAACGCCCATACTATGCCCACGTGATGGTTAGTGCTATCGGGCGAGGCCCCTCGGATCCAACATCCAAATGGTAGTGGATTAGGAACGCGCGGTAACAAGCAGAGACTCACGAAAGATGTGACCCCGTTGCCCCTTCTCGAGGACTTGCGGCAAGGGCTAGGGATGCCCGGCCACGCCTCGTAGTTATCTCGCGGGCACCCTCCATGTCAACCCGTCTCCACATCACTCGCAAATATGCTCGCGCGGGTACCCCTCAGGGCCGACCCGTCTTTAGTAACATGGTTCAGTGTAAAGTCATAGTAACCATAGTAACCGTGTGTGTCTAACACCAAGGGGAAAACCTGAGGAATCACCCTTGACGGATTCCACTCGATGTAATCATCAAGGTGAACGTAAGAGGAACCACCCACGAAGTTCAAACTTGAGGGGTTGCATGACAGAGTCGTATCGGAAGTGGTTAAGGCGGAATCATCCTCGATGACCACAACCGAATAACTACACTACAGGGTTAACATCCGAAGTGCTGTAGAGGTCTCACCCTCGGCACTCGATAACAACTCTGCAGAGTCGAGCAACAAAAGGGGAAAGTGATGTGCGGTGCCGAGGCCTGGTCTTCGATCCCGTTGATCGGGTCTTCGATGATGAAGCAGGGGCAACAAGGACAAGGTGGGGGTCACTGACGGATCACTAACCAACCTATACTAAGCAGTTTAGGATAAGCAGGTAGGTAACAACAACAGGTTACAATAAACAGGCTATGCATTAGAAAAGGAGCAATCAATTATAGTAGCAAAATCTAATGCAAGCATGAGAGAATGGAATGGGCGATATCAGGATGATCAAAGGGGGGGCTTGCCTGGTTGCTTTGGCAAGGAGGGGGTCATCGATTTGACGTGAGTCGATCGCTGTAAAGGCATCGTGGTCTCGTGGGTTCACCGGGAGAGAAGAGGGGGGGAAACAGTAAATATAACACAAACGTAGCATCACAAAGCATAACATGGCAATACGCGGTGCTAGGGGGTGAACTAACGCGGTACTAGACGTTGCAGACGGAGGGGATAAACATCAGAGGATGAATTCCCGGCGTTAGGCGGATTCCGGAGAGAGGAAAAGAGGGGGAAAGTTCCATGTTCAGCATGCTAGGGGCATGTGACAGATGAACGGACTGCGTACTCGGATTCGTCTAATTTTTCTGAGCAACTTTCATGTAGAAAACATTTTCATCCGAATTACGGTTTAATTTCTATGAATTTTCAAAGTTTAAACAGTATTCTGAAATTATCTAAATTAACATAAATAGAATTATGACGTCAGCAGAGTGTCAGCATGACATCAGCAGGTGAACAGACTGGCTGACTGGTCAAACTGACTAGTGGGTCTCACCTGTCATAGACAGTGGACTAACAGCAGATCATTTTAACTTCAACAGACTAATTAGTGACAGGACCCCACCAGTCAGTGACTCACTAGTTTAGCTAATTACTTTTAATTAGGAAAATGTTTTAATTAGGTTAATTCTGCGGTGGGGCCCGCGTGTCTGGGTAATCGAAAGTGCCCAATCGAAGCATAGTTGACCACGTCGGCGTGGTCAATCGAAGTTCAGGGGGCTACGGCAACACTCAGGCGGAGCCTGCCGGTGCCAAAGTTGGGCGGCCGAACGCCGAGACGGCCGGAATCGCGCTTACGCCAAGATCATTTGAAACCGGTCGGGCACGTAAGAACAGTGAGGCTGGGCTGCATCCAACCGTGGCGGTGGCGCGGGCCATAACGGCCGGAATCTTCACCGGCGGCGAGTAGAGGCGGTGGTGGCGTTCGGGACATCATCGGGATCGACGGTAGGAGGAACGGGGAGGCGCGCTAGTGGTGGTGTTGGACTCGCACGAGCTCCCGAAGCTCGATGCGAGGCTCAGCCGCGCGTTACTGTGGCGAAGGCCACGACGGTGAGCTGTTGGTGGTGATGCGTGCGGGTGCTAGCGGAGCAGCGGCTACGGCGGCGGAAAAGCTCGGGGGAGAGAGGGAAAAGACGCGGTGGCTCACCGGGAGCCGTAGGGAGGTGGCAGTGTGCTCGGGGAGGCGCGAGGTGGCCGAATTCAACGCCGGCGTTCGTCGAAGCAGAGGAGGAAGAAGAGGTCACGGCGGTGCTGCGGGGCCGTCTCGGTCTGCGTGGCTCGACGGGGAGGATGAGGAGGTCGAGGCGAGCACAGGGGCACGTCGAAGGCGGAAGGCCGGCCGGTGGCCGCGGTGGAGTGCGGTGAGCGGTGACCGAGAGGCGCAGCCGAGGCGGATCTGGAGGGGAGAGAGCGCAGGCGAGAGAGAGAACGAGGAGGGCAGGAGAGTGGGGGAGTGGGAGAGGGGATCGAGGGGGGCGCGGCGTCGGCGTCCTTATCCCCTCCGGGGCCTGTAGCGACGCGGGGCGGCGAGGTGGTCGGGGACGAACGCGGGCGCCCCGGTCGTTGGAACAGTGGGGAGGGAGACGACCGGGGAGGGGGAGTGGGCTGGCCAGCTGGAGTGGGCCGGCCCAGGTGGGTGTAGTCCAGGGAGTGGGTGGGGCGAGGCGGGTTTGCTCTCTCTATCCCTTTTCCTTTTCTTTTACTTTTTCTTTTCTGGAAATCAAAAGCTACTGCTTTGCAATTATTCCGAGCACCAAATGACTCTTGTAAAATGTGCCCACATGCCACAATAAATACTTTGCAATATTGTGAAGTTGCAAAAAATTGTTTTGAGCATTTGGAAATGATTACACACTTTTAGAAAATGAAATGGCCAATTTAATTGTTCCTGGACCACTCAAATAATTTCCAGGAGCATTTTTGGAATCCAACAGAGGTAGGTTTCATCATGAAAAATACTTAGACAATATTTGCCACATTGTGAACTATTTTTCTGGCTCATTTGAAGATGCAAATAATTGACTTGCAATTTGAATTGAATTGGACTTGATTTTTGGACAAGTGGCATTTTGGCTTAGGAAAGCATGACGACAAGGCATCATTAGGGGGGATTACTATAGCAAGATTCTCGGGGCGTTACACAAGGCTTCTCGCTCTTGTCTAATTTTGGCCCACATCTCAGCTTGGTGAGCTTTAAACTTTTTCATCTCAATTTCCATCCACTCCTCATGAGATTGCTCCCCAATACTTTGAGACTCTTCCGGCAATGAGGTTCCGAAACTTTGCAATTGTTGAGGGGGTACACTTGATGGTACAACACTGGGCGAATGCATCATTTGCACAACTCTAGCTTTTACAACAGCAAAATCATGAGGCTTCCCGCCTTTTATTAATTCCTGTCGAATGGAGTTGCTCAAATCCAAAGAAAATTTAAGCTTGTTCTCAATTACCCAGTCTAGATATGGTTTCCCCCCGATGCTTTTAGACTCTTTCGGCAATGAAATGCTGCCAAAATTTCGTAATTGTGTAGGGGGAACATGATATACCACAGTAGTAGGTGAAGGCATTTGTGCTCCTGTAGAAGTTTCACTTATTCGGCCATGACCATGAAGGTGCGGAGCCGAATTATGGACATCAACATTTGCGTATGGTGCCAAAAAATTAGTAGCATGACGTGTAGCATGTGATGTTTGAGGGTAATTGGCCGAATAACTAGTAGTAGCATAGCCAATTCCCCTATCCACCAGGCACGTTTGGATTAACATACTGCAAGTTATTTGCCAATGAATAAGAAGTTGAAACACTTTGTTGCATACTATTGGAAATTCCTACATGGGGTGTCACAACTTGATTAACTGAACTCTTCATGTTGTTCATCGGCATATAGATTTGTGGGGTTGCCGATGCATGGGAGTTGGGATACATATGTTGCATGTTGCTAAAATTATATGAAGTTGAAGCATGAAGATTATTCTGAATCGGCTGTTGTGCATAATTGGATGCATAATTGATAAAACTAGGGCTAGCCGACACATTATGCTCATTAAACGATCTAGCAACAACATATGCATTATTTGCATCTACTCTAGAGGACTGGGTATTCATATTACCTTTGTAGATTGCAAACCCTAGATGGCGATCTCTTCTTAGCAAGAACAGGCCGGAGACCGTTCAAAGCTTCTTCCCCAGCGGAGTCGCCGAAAAGTGCATTCGCACACGAACACGCCACCGTGTACCTCCAACGCTGAGGGTGATGCACCGCAACTCACGTCGAAGGAGACCCGTCCAGAAGCGCGGTACGCAAGCAATCCGGCGGGTGCTTTTCAGGACCCGAAGCCCCACACGCCCGGTAGGGACCCCGTCTGGGCGCTAGGCGGCTATGGCTGCCCTAGGTCGTCCTGACCGCCCCTAGAGCCTCGTGGATTCGCAGCCCTCCATTGCCGAAGAACGACAAAGAACGAGAAGAAAGATACAAGGGTAGGGGTTAGATGAACACGAAAAAATAGTACTCCCTCCGTTCCCAAATATTTGTCTTTCTAGCCATCTCAAATGGACTACAACATACGGATGTATGTAGACATGTTTTAAAATGTAGATTCACTCATTTTGCTCCGTATGTAGTCACTTGTTGAAATCTCTAAAAAGACAATTATTTAGGAACGGAGGGAGTAGATGTGTTTGTTCAATTGTGTGTTGTTTAATCGGCCATCACCCCTTAGGTATATAAGAGGCGGCTGTACTTCCCGTACAAGGAAAAAGTTTAGATTCACGTCCAAAACCCTAGTTAAATTCGGATTGGTTTTGTCCGAACTTTCCAAAACTGTTCGGTTTAAAACTAGCTGCACCTTGCGGGTCTTTTTTGAGGTGGCAAACGATCTCGGATGGAAGCGAGACCAAAAGCAATCTTGACCGTTTCGACGAGACGAACAACTTTCATGTTGAAAGTTTTGATCAGAGGTCATCTTGAGGGTCAAATCACTCACGCAAAACAGGCTATTATTTGCGCTACCCATCACACAAGGTGTCTGGTGGGGCGCTCCATATTTTGCCTCCTGACAGGGCTGCATTCCGATGGTTCTAACTTTTGAATACGAACTTGGATTGGGACGACTTTTATATCAAAATCAACCGCTTCGATGAGACGCACAACTTTCATGTTGAAACTTTTTCTATTTAAGGCCATCTTAATTTGTTTTCAAGTCATTATTTAATCTGGTGTCAACATGTGCATCTCCGAAGTTGTCATAACTTCTACATCCGAGCTCCGTTTTAGACCACCTTCATATCCATCTTCATCTTCTCGAAGAAAGCCATTCCATGGTGACTTTCAATTATATGTTTGAATTAATCTTGACATAACTTAAAGCAACTTTTACGACCGTGCCATTTTTGAGCGTTAACAGAGTGCTCCACGGCGGTGCAGCTCAACGCCCCCGCGCACGCGACCGTGAGCTTCTCCAGCGGCACCACAGGCGAGCGCAGGTACCGTCCGCTCATGTTCTCCCCCCTAGTGGCCTCTAATTATTGCGCAAGTAGAGGTGCAGATATCACAATATTTGACACCGATTAGTATGCAAGTGACCAAAAAATGGTACTATTACCAGCTTCCCCATTTTTTAGTGCTCCGTCACCAGTCATGGTTCTTAGCCGCACCCTTGAGCCATACCATTGCTTAGACCTTTTCACAAGTTGTTAGATGTGAAGTCAGTCTTCTCAATCCCATATTATATCTGGCGACATGTAGCACAAGTGAGTTCTCTATATATGATACTTGTGGTTGACCAACGTAAATTTTAGTTTATGACGTGTGTGTTGGAATAATTGTAGAGATAGAATTGTATAGAGAGAGGACTCTTATGTTTAAACTTGTATCTCTTCTCTATCTCTTCTTCTGCTCTTTACCGACCTTCTCTGTACGATCGATTCCCGATCGATTCCTTCTTGTAAGCCACGACATTGCCAATATAAATACAACGCGGCCCGAGCAAAGGGTTTAACGCTTCCCAGTATTCTTACATGGTAATCAGAGCGACTTCTTCCTAAGATCCAAAGGAGATCGCATCTAGCCAAGCTATTCTTCAACCTATCGCCATGACTACCGCCTCCACCGACGCCAGCACCATGAGTGCCCTTCCCACGTCCCTTGCATCCACCTCCACCTTCGCCCCTTCCTCCTCGTCCACCCCATCCTTTGCCACATCCCTCGGATCACCCCCAGGAGAAGCTGATGAGGAACAATTACCTCATGTGGAAGGCCATCGTGCTGCCCCAAATCAAGGGCGCACAGATGGGCCATCACCTTCATCCGGCGAGCCAGGCGCCACCGGAAACCCTCACCATCACCAAGGATGGGAAGGAGGAGCAAATCGCAAACTTCGCCCGTGTTCTTTGGTATGCACAGCAACAACAGGTTCAGGGCTTTCTGATGGGTTCTTTGTCTCGCGAAATTCTTGCACAGGTGGTTACTTTGCAGACACCAGCAGAGGTTTGGGCAGCGATCCAAGCCATGTTTGCTACTCAAACAGAAGCACAAGCAATCAACACGCGGATAGAACTCACAAATCTCAAGAAGGGAAACATGGCTATGGCAGAATATTTGGCCAAGATCAAGATGCTCATGGATGAGATCGCCTGCCGGAGCTGCCATGACCAGGCGAGATTGTCTCTCAAGTCCTGGCCGGTCTCGACCTCGACTACAACCCGGTCGTGTCGGCCCCTCGCTGCCTGCAGGTTGAACACGTGTCTGTACAGGAGCTATACACCCAACTTCTCAGCTTTGTGGCGGCTCAACCTTCTCCATGGGGCCGAATCTGCGCCCGATCTTCAGCCAATGCCGCCTCATGTGGCAGCGGCTTGGGCGTGGGCGTGATCACCGGGGAGAAACATGGCGGGCGGTGGGCACCCCGCGACAGCAGCTCGGGTGGGCGACCAGGCGGGGCGGCTACACCAACAATCACGCTCCTGCCCGTTCTGGAGGGTGTGGCTTCAGCAACAATCACGCCCCCTCTGGTCCTTCCTCAAGCAATCGGGTTCGGTGCCAATTATGCAAAAAACCGGGCCATGAGGTCATGGACTGTTGGCACCGTTACGATGAAGATTTTGTCCCTGATGCTCGTCATGCCGCCGCTGCGATCAGGGAACAAGGAGGAGATGGCACGGTCTGGTACGCCGACTCGGGAGCCACTGATCATGTCACCAAGGAGCTTGAAAAACTCTCCATGAGGGAGAGATACTTTGGCAACGATCAGATTCATACCGCAAGCGGTGGAGGTATGGATATTTGTCACATTGGTCAAGCATCTATTAACTCCCCTACTCTTAAACGTGATCTTGTTCTTAAAGATGTCCTTCATGTCCCACAAGCCGACAAAAACCTTGCATCTATGTCTCGTTTATCTGCCGATAATAATGTTTTTTTTTAAACTCATCCAACATATTTTTTTCATCAAGGATCGGGCAACAAGGGAGCTCATTCACCACGGTAGATGCATTGGAGGCTTGTATCCCATCACATCCGGAGCACTTAGTCAAAAGCATCGTCGTCAAGTCTACTCCGCCATCAAGCCCTCCTTGGCAAGATGGCATCAAAGATTAGGACATCCTTCTTCGGTCATCGTCAAGCAAGTAGTGAATAAAGGCAATCTTCCATTGTCATCTAGTCAAAATATTGAGTCTGTTTGTGATGCTTGTCAGTGTGCAAAGAGTCACCAACTTCCTTATCCTAAGTCAAATAGTGTGTCTCGTGCTCCTTTGGAACTTATTTTTAGTGATGTATGGGGTCATGCAAGAGATTCTTTTGGAAGAAAAAAATATTATGTTAGTTTTATTGATGACTTTAGCAAGTTCACCTGGATATATTTGCTCAAGTTTAAATCTGAAGTCCTTTCCATCTTCCAAGAATTCCAGAAACTTGTTGAGCGTCAGTTTAACAGAAAACTTATTGCAGTCCAAAGTGACTGGGGAGGAGAGTACGAGAAACTCAACTCTTTCTTTCGAGATAATGGTATTAGTCATCATGTCTCTTGCCCTCATGCTCATCGTTGAAACGGCTCCACGAGCGTAAACATCGCCACATTGTTGAAGTAGGTCTATCCCTTCTAGCTCATGCATCCATGCCCTTAAAATATTGGGATGAAGCCTTTATTGCTGCCACTTATCTTATAAACCGTCTTCCTAGCAAAGTGATTGGACATATTACGCCCTTGGAAAAATTGTTTCATCAAAAACCAGATTACAATTCTTTGAGAATCTTCGGGTGTGCTTGCTACCCTAATTTTTGTCCCTATAATCATCACAAACTTGAGTTTCGTTCTACTCAATGTGTGTTTCTTGGTTATAGTAATCTTCAAAAAGGCTACAAGTGTCTTGAAATTTCTACTGGACGAATCTATATTTCTCGTGATGTTATATTTGATGAAACAATATTCCCTTTTGAAAAGCTTCATCCAAATGCCGGAGCTCTCCTTCGTGCAGAAATTGCACTTCTTCCGGAGTATATGTCTAGTCCAGATCACGGGGGTGAGTTAAATAGTGCTGATCATGTGACTAATTCCAAAGAAGATCATGTGACTAATTCCAAAGAAAATATGTTTTTTGGTGATAAAAGTGCAGCTTCAGGGCGTGATTTCATGGAGAAGGATGCAACCAATGTTGTCACGGGATCCCAGGAGGATTTGGGCGGCAGTGGAATGCGATCCGAGGAGAATCCTCGCGTTAGGCTGTCAGGTGCGCGATCTGAGGAGGTTCCCTCCGTGTATCTTGCGCCGACAAACCGAACAGCGTGGGCCCTGTGAGCCGAGCCAGCACGGGCCGGTGCGGCTCCCCGAGCGCCACGCGCGTGGCTGATGGGTTGGTGGCCGACCAGGAGGCAGGCGCGGGGCCCAACACCAACGTCTCCCCCCGCGTGCCCGAGGAGATAATCAGCGCGGGCGACACGCGGCGCGGTTTCACTGGAGCGCTGATCGCGAAGGAGGTTCCTGCCGTCTCGGATCGGGAGCGATCTGACGGATCTGATACATGCGGATGCGGAAGCGATCAGCGACGATCTCGTACAGCGGATCCGGCCGGATCTTCTGCGGCTGTGAATTTGGCTGAGGATTCTGGTGCACCAGGTATTCCACTTTGACACACGCAGTCTCGGTCCGGTATTGTTAAAAAGAAGGAATACACTCATGGCACTATAAGGTATGATAAAATTAGACGTGCTTTTCTCACGAGTATGGGTGAACCAACTCATTTGCATGATGCGCTTGCTAGTAAGGAGTGGAAAAAGGCCATGGATGTTGAATATGAAGCACTTATGAAAAACAAAACTTGGCGTCTAGTACCACCAACAAAAGGCATAAATGTCATAGATTGCAAGTGGCTATACAAAATTAAAAGGAAATCTGATGGAAGCATAGACAGGTACAAGGCAAGGTTAGTTGCAAAAGGTTTCAGGCAGAGATTTGGTATTGACTATGATGATACTTTCAGTCCTGTTGTTAAAGCAGCTACTATCCGGCTTGTGCTATCTGTTGCGATTTCCAAGGGTTGGAGCTTAAGGCAGCTAGATGTTCAGAACGCGTTTCTTCATGGTGTTCTGGAAGAAGAGGTTTTTATGCGGCAACCACCAGGTTATGAGAACAAAAGCTCACCTCATTTTGTTTGCAAGTTAGATAAGGCTTTATATGGTTTGAAACAGGCCCCAAGAGCCTGGTACTCAAGATTGAGCACTCAGTTATAACAACTTGGGTTTACACCATCTAAGGTAGGTACCTCATTGTTTTTCTATCAAAAAGGACATGTCATTATCTATGTTCTAGTATATGTTGATGACATTATTGTTGCTAGTTCAAGTTCAGATGCTACCACTTGTTTGCTTAAGGATTTAAAGATGGAGTTTGCTCTTAAAGATCTAGGAGATCTTCATTATTTTCTTGGCATAGAGGTCAAACAGATAAAGGATGGTATACTTATTTCACAGGAAAAATATGCTCATGATATACTCAGGAGAGTAGGACTGGAAAACTGCAAACCTGTAAGTACACCAATCTCAACTTCAGAGAAACTCACAGTTGATAGTGGAGAAGCACTTGGACCTGAGGATGCAACAAAATATTAGAAGTGTTGTAGGTGCATTACAATATTTGACTCTTACACGTACTGATATTTCTTACTCCGTAAATAAAGTGTGTCAATATTTGCATGCACCTACTACTACTCATTGGACTGCGGTTAAAAGAATTGTGAGGTATCTAAAGTTCTCAGAAGGACTTGGACTTAGAATTGTCAAGTCTTCATCTATGCTTGTGACTGCCTACTCAGATGCGGACTGGGCAGGATGTCCTGATGATAGAAGGTCTACAGGTGGATTTGCTATTTTTCTGGGAACAAATCTTATATCATGGAGTGCAAGAAAACAAGCTACAGTTTCAAGGTCAAGTACTGAAGTAGAGTATAAGGCTCTAGCAAATGCCACTGCCGAAGTCATGTGGATTCAAACTTTGCTTTATGAGCTCGGTACTAAGACTCCACAAGCTGCAAGGTTATGGTGTGATAATATTGGTGCAACCTACCTTTTAGCTAATCCTGTTTTCCATGCACGGACTAAACACATTGAGGTTGATTTCCATTTTGTCAGAGAAAGAGTAGCTCGCAAACTTCTTGATATCAAGTTTATACCCACTGGTGATCAACTGGCTGATGGCTTTACAAAACCTCTCACTATGAGAAGGCTGGATGAATTCAAGTTCAATCTCAACCTTGGCGTTCTGTAGGTTTAGATTGAGGGGGAGTGTTGGAATAATTGTAGAGATAGAATTGTATAGAGAGAGGACTCTTATGTTTAAACTTGTATCTCTTCTCTATCTCTTCTTCTGCTCTTTACCGACCTTCTCTGTACGATCGATTCCCGATCGATTCCTTCGTGTAAGCCACGGCATTGCCAATATAAATACAACATGGCCCGAGCAAAGGGTTTAACGCTTCCTAATATTCTTACAGTGTGCGGGCGCCGCCCCCCTCGTCCATGTTCCACGCCCTGCTCTGCTGTGCGGGCGGCGCAGCCATGAGCGCGAGCTTCGTTGGCGGCACCACCACCACCGGTTGCAGGTACCGTCCGCTCATGTTCTGCGCCCTCGTATCCTCTATTAATACGTACGCAAGTAGAGCAGCCTACATCACGATTTGACACCTATTAATACGCAACTTCCCCATATGTTAGTGCAGGTACCGTTCGCTCATGTTCTTCACCCTCCCCTGCCGGCCGCTACTTGTTTGAGACTTGCAGTGGCACTTTGCCAAACCAAATCCGGCACAAGTAGAGTCATCGAGAACGAGGTGTCTATCGATACCAGCAGCCTATCGATGTCACCATTTCTACACAGATTAATATGCAACTGACCAAAAAAATCCATAGTACGATTACCAACTTTCCTATATTTTAGTGCTCAGTCACCTGCCGTGGTTCTTGGCTGCACCCGACCCATCAGGGCAACTCCACCGCGCGACCCTATCTTGTTCGGCCCGGTTCGTTTGGGGTAAAAGAGACAAATGGGACGGCCCAGCGTGCAACGGCCCGGACCCATCTGGTCCGTTTTGTGTCCGTGCCGACCTATTTCGAGCGCAAACTTGCGCCGGGTTTGGGTCGCGGCGGATAGCGAACGGACGCTTCAAACGTCCGCATCGGGGCCACGTGGCAGGCAGCCACCTACCTCCCACCCGCCAACATAAATGCGCACGGGCGGGCGGCCGCACCTGTCATCCGCACAGCGACGGGTCGGCGTCCTTAAATGGGACCCGTGGACCGGTCGTCGTCCTCATCCCCACGCCGGCCCCTCTCTGCCCCCTCGAAAGTCGACACGCCCAAACCCTAGCCACTCCCCGCCCTCGAGCTCGCCGGCCGGCCGCAGCCATGGGTCTGTGGAACCGCAAGGGGAAGCACGACCGCGAGGCCGGCTCCTCCTCCGGCCGCCGCCGCGGATCCGTGAAAAAGGAGGAGCCCGCGTCACCGCCGCGCTCCTCCCGTCGAGCCCCCGCGTCACGGCCGCATTCCTCCCGTCGAGCTCCCGCGTCGGCCCCGTTCACCATTGCCCCTAGGCCCTCCGGCGAGCGTGACCGGCAGTACATCTCGCGCGGGCGTGTGCCGGAGGTATCGGGAGACGAGGACGCCCGGTCCCGTGGAAGCGACGCCCACCTCCCCAACGGGTGGCACCTCTCCGCGGACCGGGTCCCCATCCCGCCAGTGCCGGCGACCGGCCGTGCACGGCGCGATGAGATCAACCGCCGCCGCCGCCTCCTCCCCGACGACCTGTACTACGACCACAGGTATGCCCTCGACTCCCCGCTCTGGGACACATGGCTCCAGGACGAGCACGATGTGCGGCGCGCGTCCTACTTCGCCGGCACCGTGTCGGGGCTGCGGAGGCCACGTGTGCAAACGCCGCGACGGGCGTCTGTAGTGCGCGCGGCTGACGCCCACGCCGTCGCCTTCCCGTCTCCGTCGCCCCCACCCTCCTCGCAGGACAGCGGAGGAGGCCCGTCTCCTGCAGCGTGTCATGGATGACTCATCCATGAACACGCACGACGAGCGGCAGTGGGACGGCCTGGAGGAGGCCATGGCCCTCTCTGCCGCCGGGGACGTCGCCTTCCCGGAGCTGCAGCTGGCGGCCGTCACGGAGGAGCCGATGGAGGAGGACCCGCCCGCGTTCGAGCAGCTGCTGGGCCAGGGGTGGGGCTGGTCCTGCACTGCGCCGGAGATGGCCGCCGGCGTGGGCGTGAACTGGTGCCCCACTCCGCCGCGGTCACCGGAGCGGGAGGCGTCGCCGCGGGAGGAGGTGGTGCAGGCACCTCCGGCCGTCCAGCCCGCCCCCGTCTACCACGCACCGCCGCCCCACCTCTGGACGCCGCCGGGTACGTCGACCTCGTCAGCCGACGCAGCATTTACACCGGGCGGCTGTGAAGACGGCATTTACGGCCACAACACCGACGGGCGAGGCAGGAGCGCGCGGGAGGAGTTTTTTTTATTTTGTTATTATGTTAATTATGAAACTGGGCCTTTTAAGTGGCCGTTGAAACTGGGCCGTTTTGTGGCCGACCTATATATGATTTATGTTTCTTTAAATGCGTTTATTTGTTTTTTTAATTATTTCAGTCTAGTTTTATAGATTTTTATTGCCGTCCACCCCGGACACGATTTGGGAGTGCTTGACGTATGGCGGCGACGCGACGACTCCAACGGGACACACAGCGGACACGGCGTATCCATCGGCGCCCCAAAGGGATAAATTCGGGCCAATCCAGACGTCCGTTTGGGGTCGCGCGGTGGAGTTGGCCTCATCGCGCGGTCACTATCGTGAGCTTCTCTGGCGGGTACAGTTCACTCATGTTCTTCGCCCTCGTGGCCTCTAATTAATGCGCAATTTGAGGTGAATATGTCATGATTTGACACCAATTAATACGCAACTGAACAGAAAAAGTACTGTTATTACCAACTTCCACATATTTTAATGCTTAGTCACCTGCCGTGGTTCTTGGCTGCACCCATGAGCCATATCATTGCGTGGACCTCATCGCAAATTGAAGTCAGTCCTCTCAATCCCATGTGAAGTCGTCTACTCTGTTTGGTCCCCTTTGCAGCTCTGCTTGGACGTTTCCTGAGCAAAGCTAGCTAGCTGCCTGCATCCCCACCGATCGATCTTCCAGGTTAGTGCCGCTTCAGCTCTTTGCTGAGTGCTTTTTTGGAATCACCAATCAGTCTTCAAGCTTTGCAGTTTATAACTTTATATAAGCTCTTTGTGGAGTACAGTTAGTCTCCACACATTCAGAGCTAGAAAAAAGATGAAATACGGCTTGTTGTTCTGTATCGATCAGCAGTTGCATAAAAGTTGTTAGTTTTCAACTGGGTCATGCATTTAATTGCAGGTATTGGAGAAATTTTGCGCTTCGTTTGATTCTGTTCCCGGTCTACTTTAGTGAACCTTTCTTCCTCTTGATTTTGGTCCGGAACTCTGTTATCTTAGTCCAGCATCTTTATCTGAATTTGCATTGCAGTTCAGCTATGTTTACTTCAAATTAGAATAGAAAATTTTCTATCTACTTTAACAACCGGCGGCTTAGATCATTTAATTACAGGGGAGATGGGGTAGGGGAGGGATGGAGATCTTTTCTGTTCCCGTGTCCATTGCTTTAGTACTCATATGTACTTTCTCCGTTCTAAAATAGACGACTCAACTTTGTAATTTTGCGCTTCGTTTGATTCTGTTCCCGGTCTACTTTAGTGAACCTTTCTTCCTCTTGATTTTGGTCCCGAACTCTGTTATCTTAGTCCAGCATCTTTATCTGAATTTGCTTTGCAGTTCAGCTATGTTTACTTAAAATTAGGGGTTTACCCTTCAAAATAGGAACAGAAAATTTTCCATCTAGTTTAACAACCACGGCTTAGACCATTTAACTACAGGGGAGATGGGGTAGGGGAGGGGTGGAGATCTTTTTCGTTACTGTGTCGATTGCTTTAGTACTCATATGTATTGTTCATCCTCTTTGATACAGTCTTCTTGTCTCATCATTGGATACCTGCCGCGTAATTCATTGGTGCGAGGCATTCACTCAGGATAAAACCATGTAGGTTGCCTGCTCCTCTCATAGATGACTACCTTTTCTTTCATGAACTACTCCCTCCGTCCGGAAATACTTGTCATCAAAATAAATAAAAGGGGATGTATCTAGATGTATTTTAGTTCTAGATACACCCCTTTTTGTCCATTTTGATGACAAGTTTTTTCGGACGGAGAGAGTATTTTTTTAAGTAACATATAAACTGCTGGAGTGGTTTGGACTGCTGAGACGTTGATCGCTCAAAGTGCATTTGATGTGGATCCGTTCGAACATCAAGAATGAGCAAATATATGTGTTACCGGATAACATCAAAAATGACACGCGTCTCTTGCACTCTTTAATTTCTTAATTTATCTACAATTTTGAGCATGTTATTCACTTCCCACATTATGTTTTTACTGGAGGGGAAATAATCCAGTTGTTGGACTAAGTCATACCAATAATTACTATACTATAGAAAATTATGCTCGTACTGGTGTTCTGTTACAAAAATGGTTATTCTGGGAAATACTACTATCTCAAATGCATTCGTGATATCTGTCTAAAAGAGTGTATTTCATTTATTTTTTCTCATACTGTTTCCATGTAATCAGATATGGCAAGTGCACATGATGAACTCGAGAAGAAGCCACAAGATTCAAATGCTGCACCAATGCGATTTTCACTAGAATATTTAAAAGACATCACATCTGATTTTTCCACTAAGTCAGTGCTGGGGGAAGGTGGGTATGGAGTGGTTTACAAGGTATGTCCAATTTCTTTTTGGTTCCACTTTTCAAATGTTAGTAGTGATTAATCAAGAACACACATACTTGTTATGAAGATATGTTTAATTACACAGGGAATTCTTCAATGTGGTAAAATTATTGCTGTAAAGAAACTTCGGGAACTACATCAAAATGATGAGACATTCCAGAATGAGATCACTTATCTTATGGGGACTAAGCACGAAAATGTAGTACAATTTGTTGGTTACTGCGCAGAATCAAAATGGGAATTAAGAGAGTATCCAAGTGGGAGTGGGAAGCATATTCTTGCTGAAATGCCAAACAGGTTGCTCTGCTTCGAGTATGTATCCAACAGAAGCCTTGACAAACATATATCTGGTATGGTTACCAAACACTATTTATAGCTTATTTTTCTCTATTTATCTCTCCTGGACTTTACCTTATTAGAATACAGTTCAAAATCTAATATTTTTTCAGTTACTAGCCTAAGGATGACTGTTATATCTTCGGAACACTGGCATAATAGAAACTGCATACATTTGATTTCACCTTTACCCACTCACACTTAAAGTGGTGCTCTTATGGAACAAAAAACCGAGATAGTTTTTTGTGACAAGCAACAATGCACCCACATTTTTAATCCAAAGAGTACTGAAACCTAGATGGTGGGGCCATGTAACCGCACCTCCCATCATTTCTTGTGCTGTTTACTGTACCACTATCATAATCATTAAATGCGCTTGAAATTCTTCTGTTTATCAATTCTATAGACGAATCTTTGGGCCTTGAGTGGAATACGAGATATGGCATAATCAAGGGGATTTGCAGTGGCTTGCATTTCCTTCATGAGGAATGTCATATTGTTCATCTGGACCTTAAACCTCAAAATATATTGCTGGATGCTACTATGACTCCGAAAATTGCGGATTTTGGATTGTCAAGGCTCTTTGGCGACAAGAAATCACGAACTGACACTGTTAATCGTGCGGGAACACTGTAAGCTATGCCTCTTGCAGCTCCATCAGTTTTCTATCTTCGTCAGCTATTCTGTATATATTTGTTTACGTCTGCAGTGCTTTTGTATTGTGTTGCAGTGGATATATGGCACCAGAATACATAAACCAAGGCTTAATCTCTAAGAAGGCAGATATCTTCAGTTTGGGTGTTATAATAATGGAGATAATCACAGGTCGTAGGGACTATCCAGATGTCCATCAGGAGATTCCTTAGAGTACTAGCTGTTAAACCAGCACATATGTACATGGTTCGGCAGCCTAGCTAGCCGGCCCCTTCCTTCCTTTCATTGTAGCCGAAGACTAGAGGTAGAGATAGAGATAGTCAGTTTATATTCTCTGTTATCCTTTGTAACTAGATATCTCTTCCTTCTCTCCCAAGTTGTAATCTAAACCACTTGTACGCTATCCAGGGAGTCGCGCCCCTGGCAATATAACATGCAGGCGTCGTCCAGAGCAGGGTACGACGTTTCCCATATGGTAATCAGAGCCTAACTCTTCCCATCTAGCGATCTCCTCCTCCCACCGCCGCACCTCCTGCCATGGCCTCCTCTAGCGCAACCAACCCCACCCTCTCTGGCTAGATCACCGAACGCCTCACCCGAACAAACTACATCCTATGGCGAACTCAGATCACACCACAGCTTCGGGGGGCAGGGTTCTTCGGCTACGTAGACGGGAGCATGCCGGAGCCGGCCAAGGTCGTCGTCAGCAAGGACAAGGATGGCAAGGAGGAGTCCATCCCCAATCCGATTCACTCGGTTTGGATCCGAGAGGATCAGCAGGTGCTTGGTTACCTTCTGAATAACCTCTCCAAAGAAGTGCTTGTGCAGGTGACGTCGATCGCCCACGCGCACGAACTCTGGACAGCATTGGCGAGCATGTTCTCGTCCACATCGCTGTCTCGCGTCAACAACATCCGCGCGTCGCTCCGCGAGCAGAAAGGACAGCAGTCGGTGGCCTCCTACTTCGCATCCATGCGGGGTTTCGCCGACGAGCTAGCTGCAGCAGGCAAGCCCCTGCAAGATGATGAGTTGATCTCCTACATCCTCAATGGGTTGGATATGGAGTATCAACCGCTCGTCTCCGCCCTCGACGCTCGGATCGTCCCTGTCACCCTTGATGAGTTGTTCTCTATGATGAGCAATTTTGATCAATGGGTGGCCATCTTCCAAGGAGCAGGCGCAGGAGGCGGCTCCAAATCTTCTGCCAACGCTGCCACCCGCGGCCGTGGCGGGGGCTCACGTCATCGAGGCCCTCCGCGGAACAGCAAGGGCAAGGGCAGCGGCGGCGGAGGCAACAGCAGCAACAACTCCGCACGCCACGGCGGTGGCGGTCGGCCCTCCTACACCAACAACAGGGGCCGGCGCAATGGCAGCTCCTCCAACAGCAGGTCTCGCCCCGACACAATCAGATGCCAAATCTGTGGGAAGCCGGGGCACTCTGCCAAGGACTGCTTGTACCGCTTTGATGAGGACGATGATGATTCTTCTCAAGATGAAAAAGTGGCCGGAGCTGCTGATGGCTCCTACGGTGTTGACACAAATTGGTACGTCGACAGCGGCGCCACAAACCACATCACCGGCGAGCTTGACAAGGTGACTATGCGAGAGAAGTACCGTGGCAAAGATCACATCCACACCGCCAGTGGAGAAGGTATGAAAATTAGTCACTTTGGTCATTCAGTTATTAAAACCCCTCATAGAAAAATTCATCTCCGGAAAATTTTGCATGTTCCTAGTGCTTCTAAAAAATCTTCTTTCCGTTCATCGCATTGCCATTGACAATCATGTCTTTCTTGAATTTCACCCCTTCTTCTTTTTGATTAAGGATCAGGCAACGAAGAAGGTGCGATATCGGGGTAGATGCGTTCGTGGGCTTTACCCTTTGATCCCGGAGATTAGAAGATTGAATAAACAAGTTTTTAGTGCCACCAAAGTGTCTTCAACACGATGGCACGATCGATTAGGACATGCTTCATTTTCTTTAGTTGAGCAGTTGCTTAGGAAGAATAAACTCCCATATGTTGGTGAGCGAGATGTTGAAACAATTTGTGATTCTTGCCAAAAGGCTAAAAGTCATCAATTACCGTATCCAATTTCCACTACTGTTTCTACTATGCCTTTGCAACTTATCTTCTCTGATGTGTGGGGGCCTGCACCCTCTTCTGTTGGTAGACATACCTACTACGTGAGTTTCATTGACGACTATAGCAAGTTTTCTTGGATCTATCTCCTTAAGAAACGATCCGATGTGTTTCAAGTTTTTCTAAATTTTCAAGCTTTGGTTGAACGAAAATTCAACAGCAAGATCATTGCCCTCCAGTCTGACTAGGGAGGCGAATATGAAAAATTAAACTCTTTCTTTCAAAAACTTGGAATCTCTCATCATGTGTCTTGCCCGCATGCTTATCAACAGAATGGGTCGGCTGAGCGCAAGCACAGACACACTGTTGAGGTTGGCCCAGCACTTTTAGCTGGCGCCTCCATGCCGCTCAAATTCTGGGATGAGGCATTTCTTGCTGCAGTACACATCATCAATATGCTACCTAGTCGTTGTTGGAAATATGCCCTAGAGGCAATAATAAAAGCATTATTATTATATTTCCTTGTTCATGATAATTGTCTTTTATTCATGCTATAACTGTATTATCCGGAAATCGTAATACACGTGTGAATACATAGACTACAATACGTCCCTAGTAAGCCTCTAGTTGACTAGCTCGTTGGTCAATAGATAGTCATGGTTTCACGACTATGGACATCGGATGTCATTGGCAGCGGGATCACGTCATTAGGAGAATGGCGTGATGGACAAGACCCAATCCTAAGCATAGCACAAGATCGTGTAGTTCGTTTTGCTAGAGCTTTTCCAATGTCAAGTATCTCTTCCTTAGACCATGAGATCGTGTAACTCCGGATACCGTAGGATTGCTTTGGGTGTACCAAGCGTCACAACGTAATCGGGTGACTATAAAGGTGCACTCTGGTATCTCCGAAAGTGTACATTGGGTTGACACGGATCGAGACTGGATTTGTCACTCCGTGTTACGGAGAGGTATCACTGGGCCCACTCGGTAGTGCATCATCATAATGAGCTCAAAGTGACCAAGTGTCTGCAGTCACGGGATCATGCATTACTGATCTGAGTAAAGTGACTTGCCGTAACGAGGCGAACGAGGTATTGGGATACCGACGATCGAAGTCTCGGGCAAGTAACATACCGTCGACAAAGGGAATAGTATACGGGGTTGCTTGAACCCTTGACATCGTGGGTTCATCCGATGACAACATCGAGGAGCATGTGGGAGCCAACATGGGTATCCAGATCCTGCTGTTGGTTATTGACCTGAGGTCGTCTCGATCATGTACGCATGTCTCCCGAACCCGTAGGGTCTACACTTAAGGTTCGGTGGACGCTAGGGTTATTAGGAAGACAAGTATGTGATTACCGAATGTTGTTCGAGTCCCGGATGAGATCCCGGACGTCACGAGGAGTTCCGGAATGGTCCGGAGGTAAAGATTTATATATGGAAAGTGGTTAAGCGGACTCCGGAAAGTTTCGATTGGCATGCGGTATTGTACCGGGGCCACCGGGAGGTTCCGGGTCCACAGGAGGGCCACCCCTCCCGGGGGCACATGGGCTGCGTGGGAGAGGGAGCCAGCCTGGTGGGTTGGGTGCGCCTCCCCACCTAGGGGCCATCTTGACTGGGGCTTGGGAGGGAAACCCTAAGGGGCAAGGCGCCCCTAGCTTGGGGGGCAAGCCACCCCTTTCCTCCTACCCTTTGATCACGCCCATCTAGGGTTTCCCCTAGATGGCCGACCCCCCTTGCCCTCTCCTCCTATATATAGAGGGGTGAGGGGAGGGCTGCTACACACAATTGAAGGCGCAGCCCCTCCCCTCCCCAACTCCTCTCTTTCTTCGTATGAGCTTGGCGAAGCCCTGTCGGAGAACTGCTGTACCAATTGCACCACGCCGTCGTGCTGCCATTGGAGTTGTCTTCCTCAACCTCTCCTTTATCCTTGCTGGATCAAGACGGAGGAGACACCATCGTCCCGTACGTGTGTTGACCGCGGAGGTGCTGTCCTTTCAGCGCTTGGTCATCGGTGATCGGAATCACGTTGGGAACGACTCCATCATCACCACTCCCACGAACGCTTCCGTACTCGATCTACAAGTGGTATGTAGATGCAAACTCTCTCTCTTGACTCGTTGCTTAGATGAACTCATAGATAGATCTTGGTGAAACCGTGGGAAAATTTTAATTTTCTGCAACGTTCCCCAACAGTGGTATCAGAGCTAGGTCTATGCGTAGTTCTCTTTGCACGAGTAGAACACAATTTTGTTGTGGGCGTAGATCTTGCCAACTTGCTTGCTGTTACTAGTCGTATCTTGCTTCAGCGGTATTGTGGGATGAAGCGGCCGGACCAACCTTACACGTACGCTTACGTGAGACCGGTTCCACCGACTAACATGCACTAGTTGCATAAGGTGGCTGGCGGATGTCTGTCTCTCCCACTTTAGTTGAAGTGGATTCGATGAAAAGGGTCCTTATGAAGGGCAAATAGAAGTTGACAAAATCACGTTGTGGTTATTAAATAGGCAAGAAAAGCGTTCTTGCTATAACCCAATTGCAGCCACGTAAAAGATGCAACAACAATTAGAGGACGTCTAACTTGTTTTTTGCAGCGATTGTCATGTGATGTGATATGGCCAAGTTGTGATGAATGATGATATATTGTGATGTATGAGATCATGTTCTTGTAATAGGAATCACGACTTGCATGTCGATGAGTATGACAACCGGCAGGAGCCATAGGAGTTGTCTTTATTTTTGTATGACCTGCGTGTCATTGAAGAACGCCATGTAAATTACTTTACTTTATTGCTAAACGCGTTAGTCATAGAAGTAGAAGTAGTCGTTGGCGTGACAACTTCATGAAGACACGATGATGGAGATCATGGTGTCATGCGGTGATGGGATGATCATGGAGCCGAAGATGAAGATCGGAAGGAGCTATATGATATTGGCCATATCATGTCACTACTTTATAATTGCATGTGATGTTTATTATGATTATGCATCTTGTTTACTTAGAAACGACGGTAGTAAATAAGATGATCCTTAAAACAATTTCAAGAAGTCTTCTCCCTAACTTTGCACCGTTGCTACAGTTCGGTAAGCTTCTAAGCACCACGTGATGATCGGGTGTGATGGATTCTTACGTTCACATACAACGGGTGTAAGACAGATTTACACACGCAAAAACACTTAGGGTTAACTTGGCGAGCCTAGCATGTACAGACATGGCCTCGAACACGGAGACCGAAAGGTCGAACACGAGTCGTATGGAAGATACGATCAACATGAGAATGTTCACCGACGATGACTAGTCCGTCTCACGTGATGATCGGACACGGCCTAGTCGACTCGGATCGTGTAACACTTAGATGACTAGAGGGATGTCTAATCTGAGTGGGAGTTCATTTTAATTTGATTAGATGAAATTAATTATCATGAACAATAGTCTAAAATCTTTATAATATGTCTTGTAGATCAAATGGCCAACGCTCATGTCACCATGAACTTCAGCGTTCCTAGAGAAAACCAAAATTTGAAAGATGATGGCAGCAACTATTCGGACTGGGTCCGGAACTTGAGGATTATCCTCATAGCTGCCAAGAAACAATATGTCCTAGAAGGACCGCTAGGTGAAGCACCCATCGAGAGAACCAAAGGCGTTATGAGCGCTTGGCGGTCTCGTCTTGATGATTACTCCCTCGTTCGGTCACGGCATGCTTTACAGCTTAGAACCGGGGCTCCAAAAAGCGTTTTGAGCAACACGGAGCATATGAGATGTTCGAGGAGCTGAAACTAGTTTTCCAAGCTCATGCCGGGTCGAGAGATATGAAGTCTCCGACAAGTTCTATAGTTGTAAGATGGAGGAAAACAGTTACGTCGGTGAGCACATACTCAAAATGTAAGGGTTGCATCACCGCCTTTGTCCCAGCTGGACATAAACCTCCCGGACGAGGCGGTCATTGATAGAATCCTTGAGTCGCTCCCACCAAGCTACAAGAGCTTTGTGATGAACTACAATATGCGGGGATGGTGAAGACCATTCCCGAAGTATTCTCAATGTTGAAGTCGTGAGAGGTTGAAATCAAGAAAGAACATCAAGTGTTGATGGTCAATAAGATCACTAAGTTCAAGAAGGGCAAGGGCAAGAAGAACTTCAAGAAGGACGGCAAAGAGGTTGCCGCGCCCGGTAAGCAAGTTGCCGGAAAGAATAAGTCAAGGAATGGACCCAAGCCTGAGACTGAGTGCTTTTATTGCAAGGGGACGGGTCCTTTGGAAGCGGAACTGCCCCAAATACTTAGCGGACAAGAAGGCGGCAACACTAAAGGTATATTTGATATACATGTAATTGATGTGTACATTACCGATTACTCGTAGTAACTCCCAGGTATTTGATACCGTGCCGTTGCTCATATTTGTAACTCACAGTGAGCTGCGGAATAAACGGAGGCTGGCGAAGGGCGAGGTGACGATGCGCGTCGGGAATGGTTCCAAGGTCGATGTGATCGCCGTCGGCGCTACCTCTACATTTACCTACGAGATTAGTTATAAACCTTAATAATTGCTATTTGGTGCCAAGTTTGAGCATGAACATTGTATCTGGATCTCGTTTAATACGAGATGGCTACTCATTTAAATCCGAGAATATGGTTGTTCTATTTATATGAGAGAAATGTTTTATGGTCATGCTCCGATAGTCAATGGTTTATTCTTAATGAATCTCGAACGTAATGTTACACATGTTCATAGTGTGAATACCAAAAGATGTAAAGTTGATAACGATAGTCCCACATACTTGTGGCACCGCCATATGGTCACATTGGTGTCAAGCGCATGAAGAAGCTCCATGCTGATGTACTTCAGGAGTCTCGGGATTATGAATCATTTGACACATGCGAACCATGCCTCATGGGCAAGATGACCAAGACTCCGTTCTCCGGAACAATGGAGCGAGCAACCAACTTATTGGAAATCATACATACCGATGTGTGCGGTCCAATGAGTGTTGAGGCTCATGGAGGATATCGTTATGTTCTCACTCTCACAGATGACTTGAGTAGATATGGGTATGTCTACTTGATGAAACACAAGTCTGAGACCTTTGAAAAGTTCAAGGAATTTCAGAATGAGGTAGAGAATCAACGTGACGAAAGATAAAATTCTTACGATCAGATCGTGGAGGAGAATATTTAAGTCACGAATTTGGCACACACTTAAGAAAATGTGGAATCGTTTCACAACTCACGCCGCTGGAACACCTCAACAGAACGGTGTGTCCGAACGTCGTGTCGCACTCTATTGGATATGGTGCGATCTACGATGTCTCTTACCGATTTACCGCTATCATTTTGAGGATACGCTCTAGAGACAGCTACATTCACTTTAAATAGGGCACCGTCTAAATCCGTTGAGACGACACCGTATGAATTATGGTTTGGGAAGAAACCTAAGCTGTCGTTTCTAAAAGTTTGGGGATGCGATGCTTATGTCAAGAAACTTCAACTGAAAAAGCTCGAACCCAAGTCGGAAAAATCGTCTTCATAGGATACCCTAAGGAAACCCTTGGGTATACCTTCTACCTTAGATCGAAGGCAAGATCTTTGTTGCCAAGAACGGAACCTTTACGGAAAAGGAGTTTCTCTCGAAAGGAGTAAGTGGGAGGAAAGTAGAACTTCGATGAAGTACTACCTCTTGAACGGGATAGTAGTGCAGCTCAGGAAAATGTTCTGTGATGCCTACACCAACCGAGGAGGAAATTAATGATGATGATCAAGGTACTTGGATCAAGTTGCTCTTGAACCGTTGGGTCCACTAGGACACGTTCCGCACTGCAGTGGTAAATGCAGCAACCCTGTCCCGGAAATCATGTTGTTAGACAACGGTGAACCTTGAACTATGAAGAAGCGATGGCGGGCCCGATTCCAACAAATGGCTCAAGCCATGAAATCCGAGATAGGATCCATGTATGAAAACAAAGTATGGACTTTGACAGACTTGCCCGATGATCGGCGGCGATAGAAAACAAGTGGATCTTTAAGAAGAAGATGACGCGGATGGTAATGTTACCGTCTATAAAGCTCGACTTGTCGCTAAGGGTTATCGACAAGTTCAAGTGATTGACTACGATGAGACTTTCTCACCCGTAGCGAAGCTTAAGTCTGTCCGAATCATGTTAGCAATTGCCGCATACTATGATTATGAGATATGGCAGATGGACGTAAAAACAGCGTTCCTTAACGGATATCTTAAGGAAGAGCTGTATATGATGCAGCCTGAAGGTTTTGTCGATCCTAAATATTGCTGACAAAGTATGCAAGCTCCAGCGTTCCATTTATGGGCTGGTGCAAGCATCTCGGAGTTGGAACATTCGCTTTGATGAGATGATCAAAGCGTTTGGGTTTATGTAGACTTATGGAGAAGCCTGCGTTTACAAGAAAGTGAGTGGGAGCTCTGTAGCATTTCTCATATTATATGTAGATGACATACTTTTGATGGGAAATGATATAGAACTCTTGGACAACATTAAGGCCTACTTGAATAAAAGTTTTTCAATGAAGGACCTTGGAGAAGCTGCTTATATATTAGGCATCAAGATCTATAGAGCTAGATCAAGCCGCCTCATAGGTCTTTCACAAAGCACATACCTTGATAAGATTTTGAAGAAGTTCAAAATGGATCAGTCCAAGAAAGGGTTCTTGCCTGTATTACAAGGTGTGAGATTGAGCTCAGCTCAATGCCCGACCACGGCAAAAGATAAAGAAGAGATGGCGTCATCCCTATGCCTCAGCCATAGGATCTATTATGTATGCCATGCTGTGTACCAGACCTGATGTAAACCTTGCCGTGAGTTTGGTAGGAAGATACCAAAGTAATCCCGGCAAGGAACACTGGACAGCGGTCAAGAATATCCTAAAGTACCTGAAAAGGACAAAGGACATGTTTCTCGTTTATGGAGGTGATGAAGAGCTCGTCGTAAAGGGTTACGTCGACGCTAGCTTCGACACAGATCTGGATGACTCAAAGTCACAAACCGGATACGTGTATATGTTGAATGGTGGAGCAGTAAGCTGGTGCAGCTGCAAGCAGAGCGTCATGGCGGGATCTACATGTGAAGCGGAGTACATGGCAGCCTCGGAGGCAGCACATGAAGCAATTTGGGTGAAGGAGTTCATCACCGACCTAGGAGTCATACCCAATGCGTCGGGGCCGATCAAACTCTTCTGTGACAACAAAGGAGCTATTTCCCATGCCAAGGAGCCTAGGTTTCACAAGAAGACCAGGCACATCAAGCGTCGCTTCAACACCAACCGTGAAAAATTTAAAGATGGAGACATAGAAATTTGTAAAGTGCATACGGATCTAAGCATCGCAGATCCGTTGACTAAACCTCTATCATGGGCAAAACATGATCAACACCGTAACTCTATGGGTGTTCGATTCATCACAATGTAACTAGATTATTGACTCTAGTGCAAGTGGGAGACTGTTGGAAATATGCCCTAGAGGCAATAATAAAAGCATTATTATTATATTTCCTTGTTCATGATAATTGTCTTTTATTCATGCTATAAGCGTATTATCCGGAAATCGTAATACACGTGTGAATACATAGACTACAATACGTCCCTAGTAAGCCTCTAGTTGACTAGCTCGTTGGTCAATAGATAGTCATGGTTTCACGACTATGGACATCGATGTCATTATAGCGGGATCACGTCATTAGGAGAATGACGTGATGGACAAGACCCAATCCTAAGCATAGCACAAGATCGTGTAGTTCGTTTTGCTAGAGCTTTTCCAATGTCAAGTATCTCTTCCTTAGACCATGAGATCGTGTAACTCCCGGATACCGTAGGAGTGCTTTGGGTGTACCAAATGTCACAACGTAACGGGGTGACTATAAAGGTGCACTACAGGTATCTCCGACAGTGTCGATTGGGTTGACACGGATCGAGACTGGGATTAGTCACTCCATGTTACGGAGAGGTATCACTGGGCCCACTTTCGGTAGTGCATCATCATAATGAGCTCAAAGTGACCAAGTGTGCAGTCACGGGATCATGCATTACGATGCGAGTAAAGTGACTTGCCGTAACGAGACTGAACGAGGTATTGGGATACCGACGATCGAAGTCTCGGGCAAGTAACATACCGTCTGACAAAGGGAATAGTATACGGGGTTGCTTGAACCCTTGACATCGTGGTTCATCCGATGACAACATCGAGGAGCATGTGGGAGCCAACATGGGTATCCAGATCCCGCTGTTGGTTATTGACCTGAGGTCGTCTCGATCATGTCTGCATGTCTCCGGAACCCGTAGGGTCTACACACTTAAGGTTCGGTGACGCGAGGGTGATTGGGAAGACAAGTATGTGATTACCGAATGTTGTTGAGTCCCGGATGAGATCCCGGACGTCACGAGGAGTTCGGAATGGTCCGGAGGTAAAGATTTATATATGGAAAGTGGTTAAACGGACTCGGAAAGTTTTGGTGGCATGCCGGTATTGTCAGGGGCCACCGGGAGGTTCCGGGGTCCACCGGGAGGCCACCCCTCCGAGGGGGCACATGGGCTGCGTGGGAGAGGGAGCCAGCCCCTGGTGGGCTGGGTGCGCCTCCCACCTAGGCCCATGCGGCTAGGGGCTTGGGGAGGAAACCCTAAGGGGGCAAGCGCCCCCTAGCTTGGGGGCAAGCCACCCTTTCCTCCTCCCTTTGGCCGCCGCCCCATCTAGGGTTTCCCTAGATGGCGGCCCCCCTGCCCTCTCTCCTCCTATATATAGAGGGGTGAGGGAGGCTGCTACACACAATTGAAGGCGCAGCCCCTCCTCCCCAACTCCTCTCTTTCTCCGCACGAGCTTGGCGAAGCCACTGCCGAGAACTGCTGTACCAATTGCACCACGCCGTCGTGCTGCCATTGGAGTTGTCTTCCTCAACCTCTCCTTCATCCTTGCTGCATCAAGACGGAGGAGACGCCGTCGTCCTGTACGTGTGTTGAACGCGGAGGTGCTGTCCTTTCAGCGCTTGGTCATCGGTGATCGGAATCACGTTGGAACGACTCCATCATCACCACTCCCTCTAACGCCTGTACTCAATCTACAAGTGGTATGTAGATGCAAACTCTCTCTCTTGACTCGTTGCTTAGATGAACTCATAGATAGATCTTGGTGAAACCGTAGGAAAATTTTAATTTTCTGCAACGTTCCCCAACAGTCGTGTCATAAACAATGAAACTCCCATGGAAAGACTCCTCCACACAAAACCAGATTACACAACACTTCGTGTTTTTGGATGTGCCTGTTGGCCCAATCTTCGTCCTTACAGCAATCGCAAGCTTATGTTTCGATCCAAGCAATGCGTGTTTCTTGGTTACGGCAACCAACACAAAGGTGTCAAGTGTCTTGATGTACCTACGGGTCGTGTGTATATCTCTCGCGATGTTGTTTTTGACGAGGCACAATTTGCCTTCTCCAAGCTTCATCCCAACGCCGGCGCACTTCTACGTCAAGAAATTCTCCTTTTACCACCAAATCTCACCGGCCTTGATCTAGGGGGAAATAATTCTGATGATCAACTGTTGACTAATTCTCATAACCGTGTGCATGAGCTTTGTGATGATGCAGCTGAAAATTGTGAAGAAAATGGTGAAGCAACAGCCACAAACACTTCACATTTTATGTGTCAAGTGTTGGGGAACAAATCCCCCTCGGGATCAGCAGTGCAGGAGATCTGCAGCAGATCCGCCTCGGGATCGGCAGGCGGCAGGGCGCTGGAATCTGCGTCCCCAGCCAGGCGTGGCGCTGGCGCATCCACGAGCAACACGCGACGCTCCTCCACCGGTCCTGACGCGGCCTCTAGCCCGCACCAATCTGGCGTGGACACCCGGCCCACTGGGACTCGTTGGGCCATGAGCCGGCCCTGCCACTACGTGCGGCGACGGCAGCAGCCGAGCCCTCCACCGCACGGGCGCGAGACAGACATGGATCCTGACGCCGATACTGTCCCGTCCCCTGGCCTGCGATCCGGCGCTGATTTGCCCGGGCCCAGCCAATCATTGCCGCATGATGGGCAACCTGGCGCGGGATCGTCTGTGCCGCATGCACCCGAGTCGGCGTTTTCTGGAGCCGCAGAGGATCCCGTTGATCTGTCCGAGGCTGCTACAGCAGCGCCGACATGATCTGCCTCGGGATCGCCGCATGTTCATGCGTCAGCAGGATCTTCTACGGCAGTTGCTCCGCGTACACGCCTACAAAGAGGGGTAACCAAACCTATTAATTATAAACAAGTTGTGAAATTTGGTTTGGCATGTTCCACAGGTGAACCTAGCACTCCTGAAGAGGCATTTAGCGATACACGATGGAAGAAGGCCATGGAAGAAGAATACACTGCACTCCGCAGGAATAAAACATGGCACCTGGTTCCACCACGGCAAGGTAAAAATTTGATCGATTGCAAGTGGGTCTTCAGAATAAAGAGAAAATCCGATGGAACCATAGATCGCTACAAGGCCAGACTTGTTGCGAAGGGCTTTAAACAACGGTATGACATAGACTATGAGGACACTTTTAGTCCGGTTGTTAAAGCTGCTACTATTCGCCTCGTATTGTCTATTGCTGTTTCCAGGGGATGGAGTCTCAGACAGCTAGATGTACAGAACGCGTTCCTTCATGGTGTTCTGGAAGAGGAAGTATACATGAAGCAACCTCCTGGGTTTGAAAGCAAAAGCAAACCATCTTATGTTTGCAAATTTGACAAAGCTCTATATGGACTGAAACAGGCTCCCAGGGCGTGGTACTCACGACTGAGTCAGAAACTGCAAGCACTTGGCTTTTTTCCTTCAAAATCTGACACATCCTTGTTTATCTACAATAAGTCAAATACATCTATATTTGTTCTTATTTACGTTGATGATATCATTGTCACAAGTTCATCTAATGATGCTGTGTCAGGACTGCTAAAGGATTTGAGTGCTGAGCTTGCTCTTAAGGATCTGGGAGACCTGCATTACTTCCTGGGTATTGAAGTTAAAAGGCATGGAGATAGCCTTCATCTCTCTCAGGAAAAATATGCCACTGATCTGGTAAGGAGAGTTGGATTGCAAGGATGTAAGCCTTCACCAACACCACTATCTAGCACAGAAAAACTGTCACTTTTTGAGGGAAAACCTTTGAGTCAAGAAGACAGTACCAGATACAAAAGCTTAGTGGGAGCTCTTCAGTATTTAACCTTAACAAGGCCTGACATTTCATTTGCTGTTAACAAAGTATGTCAGTTTCTTCATGCTCCCACTACAAATCATTTGACTGCTGCAAAACGCATAGTGAGATATGTAAAAGATACTATGGCCCTTGGTCTTACTTTCAACAAGTCCTCTTCAACCCTTGTTAGTGCTTTTTCTGATTCTGATTGGGCGGGATGTCCAGATGACAGACGCTCCACTGGAGGTTTTGCAGTATTCTTTGGACCAAATTTAATATCTTGGTGTGCAAAGAAACAAGCCACAGTGTCACGATCAAGCACAGAAGCTGAGTATAAAGCACTAGCTAATGCCACAGCAGAGATTATCTGGGTCCAGTCTATGTTGAAAGAGCTTGGTGTGAAGCACACTCGAGTCCCGTGTCTATGGTGTGAGAACCTTGGTGCTACCTATTTATCTGCTAATCCAGTTTTCCATGCCAGGACCAAACATATTGAGATAGACTTTCACTTTGTTCGAGAAAGGGTGGCTAATAAGCAATTGGAGATTCGTTTTGTGCACTCACGAGATCAAGTTGCAGATCGGTTCACAAAAGCATTACCTACAAGGAGTCTTGAGGAATTCAAGCGTAATCTCAACTTGACCAAGTTGTGATTAAGGGAGGGTGTTAAACCAGCACATATGTACATGGTTCGGCAGCCTAGCTAGCCGGCCCCTTCCTTCCTTTCCTTGTAGCCGAAGACTAGAGGCAGAGATAGAGATAGTCAGTTTATATTCTTTGTTATCCTTTGTAACTAGATATCTCTTCCTTCTCTCCCAAGTTGTAATCTAAACCACTTGTACGCTATCCAGGGAGTCGCGCCCCTGGCAATATAACATGCAGGCGTCGCCCAGAGCAGGGTACGACGTTTCCCATACTAGCATATCTTTTCAGTACTTCAGAAAGGAAGTAAGACGAATTAATCTAGCCTTTGCATGTATACCGTCATTTTTAGCTCACTATTGCAAATTTGTAGGTACTTGAAAATTGGAGGAACAAATTTGTGTCCACGTCAGTGTATATACCAATGGAACAATATACCCAACAAATAAAACAATGCATCAACATAGCCCGAAAATGTTTGAACCCTGGTATGGAGAGAAGGCCTACTACAAAGGATATAATACAAGTCCTTGATGCGGCAAACCAAGTATGATCACTCATGTCACATTGCATATGATATTTTAAGAAAGCTTCTACAGGAATATGCCTACATAATATGAGAATGAGCACATATTTTATTCTGCTATATCAGCATTATAATATAATCTACTGTAGCAGTCCTAGTGTATGTAGTTTAACCTGTTGTGTTTTTTTTCTTTGATAAAAAGGTCAAGCTTTAGGGAGGATGAAATAAAATGAAGAAAAATAATCATCAGATTTTAATTATATTTGTTGAAAAGTCTCACTGTTGCATGTGTATATATATAGGTGGAAGCCTGTGAAGAGTTGGCTATGCAGTGCACAGACCAGTTGCTGGTACTAAACACTACTATGAGTAAGGATCTCATACTGGAGAGATTCACTGAAGACTTGTTCAACTACGAGACAGATTGTAAAGTGTTGGACGAAGCAAAATCTGATGGTTTCTCACCAATGCCTTCGTCATTGTCGAGCATCGGCAATCAGAATTATCAAGATGCGACAAAGGAATCTAGCGAGCCACAAAAAGCAAGTGACACAGCACCTGAGGTGAGCTCACTAATTAGGAATAATAACTTGCACTTAAGTACTGGACAACTAAAAGATATTGTGAGTTGGCTTTTCTGAATGACTGAATGACAGTTGTTTGGACTGGGTTGTTAAAAAACAACTCCCTCCGTTCCTAAGTATTTGTCTTTTTAGAGATTTCAACAAGTGACTACATACGGAGCAAAATGAGTGAATCTATACTCTAAAATATGTCTATATACATCCGTATGTGGTAGCCTATTTGAAATCTCTAAAAAGACAAGTATTTAGGAACGGAGGGAGTAGACGATATTCCATATAATCAAAACAGAAATAGAGTACTCCCTCTGTAAACTAATATAATATCTTATAGATCCCTAAAGTAGTAATCTAAAAGATCTTATATTAGTTTACAGAGGGAGTAAAAAGCTAATAATGGTGGACGGAAGATGGCTGTGTGCATCTCATGATGCATAGGCAAGGATATTTTCCATCATCTAAAAGAGAAATGGTGCAAGAGGAACAGTTGAAAGAACAGAGTGGGAGAAGTCTGTAGGCTGTAAATATATATTTTCCTCAATATTTGCAGTACTTTCACTCTAGCGACATTAGTTATCTCGCCTCAACTTTCTGATATTGCATCTCAATAACAAAGTCCTTTCTTTCTTGAAATTTACAAGAATGTTAACAGCGTTAATTCTTCTGCGGGTAATCCTACCAGGCTCTGTTGAGCTTGTTAACACCTCCCCACATATGCTCCGTTTCCCTTTTGAACCCAACGAGTTGATCCCGTGCTCACTGCACCTAAGAAACAATACAGATGCACATGTGCCATTTATCCTTATGAAGAAGAGCAATAACAAAGGGATGTGCTTTGTAAGGCTGCCACTGTATGGCATTGTGCCTCCGAGATCCACTTACACTCTCGTGGTGATAATAGATAAAAAGGAAAACCTACCAGAAGAAAGAGAAGATGAACTAATCCTTCGGAGCATTATAAATGGCGAGTGTAGCTGTACTGCCGTACGGCTTGCTTGCGAGGGAATCTTTGAGGAAGCCGAAAAGTCAGGAAATATTGTGGTGCATACAGTGAAAGCGGTTTATGCTCGGCAAGAAGAGACAACATGTGAGGTGAGTTAGTTCTTGTAACAAAACATTTTTGCTCATCTGGGATACTTGTAGTAGTAGTATTGACTAAACATGCCTAGTACTATATACGGCTGCAAACCTGATTTTCGACAAAACAATATAAAATGTAGTGGCCATGTTAACAATAATGGGTCCTTGACTGACATAATTAGTTTCTCAAGTTTGCAAATAAAAATACATTATTGTGGAGAAGATTTTCTTATGAAGGGAAGTCCACAACCACAGCTTAAGTACTTGCCAGGTCATAATTATGGCTCAGGACTATTTCAAATTTGTCAAGTCATTTCTGAAGCAATTATTGCCATTTGTCAATTGAGAAAAACTTAGTAATTAAATCTAGAGTTATCAGAAAGAGACTCCGAGATGAATTAGGTTTGGAAGGAGAGAAACCTGAAACTCTTTGAAGGACCCTCTCCTATTGTTCTCCCGTAGAAATGATAGGCATCCCACTGAATTACTCTCTCCATTTCTTTTTACTTCGCATATTATAGGTTTGTCTTAAGTCAAAACTTTGTAAGGTTTGACCAAAGATATATTAGAAAATATCAACATCTATAATACCAAATAAATGCATTCCATGATGAATCTAATGATACTGATTTGATATTATAAATGATGATATTTTTTCTATAAACTTGGTCAAATTTTAGAAAGTTTGACTTAAGACAAACCTAATCTGTGAAGTAAAAAGAAACAAAGAAAGTAGATTTAAGAGGCTAATTGTGTTGTGGCATTGAAATATAATGCTGCTTCAATGGTGAGTTGACATGATATGCTGATTGATGCGTCTCTTTTTCCATGCATTTACGATGTTGCAGGCAATCCTGCCTCCAGTAAAGGTATGAATTTCTATTCTCTTCATTACATCTTTCTCCATTGAGGTGGTTTCTCTAGTGCTCAACCAAGTTTTGGTGTATCAGATCATGCATTATGGATGATACTTACCATACTAGTAACATTTTCTGTCTAGATGCACATCCGTCGGAGCCATGGTGAGTGTGTAGCATTATATGCGTAGTAGAATATTTAAACATCTATGTTCAAGTGAATGGATTGGATGCCATGATCTGCGTGTGCTAAATATCTTCTCGCCTCACAGGATTATAACAAGTCACTGGAGCGGACAAGTTATTATACGGAACTGTAACACACAGGCAAGTTAATGTAGTACTCCCTCCGTCCCATAATATAAGACCTTATTACATCACAATTACATCACAATTACATCACATATACTCACACATGGGATGTAATAAGGTCTTATATTGCCCATAATATAAGACCTTATTATATCACATATACTCACATATGGGATGTAATAAGGTCTTATATTATGGGATGGAGGGAGTATTATCTAAGAAGTTAGTACTGGAGTAACTGATGCACATACTAATTTTTGTTAATGATTGCCAACGTTTGCAATCAAGAAAATCATATATTCGGTGATGGTCGATGTAAGCTGTAAGTCCCGTAACTAAATGTTAAAGCTTTTGCTGACAGACTAAAAAATTCATGGGAAAAAGTAAATGGTCATCACCAAATGCTCAATTTGTGCCAGAAGATGTATCGTAGTTTTGTAATGACTTGTTTGTATTTAACGGCAGGAAGTGATGGTTTCTCGTAATATTGGAATTGGACAAGGTATGCTCTCTGACTACATACATTTTTTTCCATCATACACTTATAATACTAATAACACCGTCAGACTTTTTTTGCAGTTTGCTCTATTAAATTCATTGCACGCAAGCAATTGTTTGTTGTTGGGTTCACTACCGGTTTCATCCATGTTTACAAGTATCAAATTGGACAACTCAAAAAAATAAGACACATCAAGCAGATCTCTGTTGATAATCGTCTCCAATCACTAGCTGTTCACCCAACCCAATCGTATGTACTGTTAGTATTTCATAGGTTCATATACCTTTGGGATGGGGAGCGAGGGTGGAAGTTGGTAAGAACATTCACTGGTCACAGCGGGTTCGTAAGGCAAGTCACATTTAACCCAATGGACACCAACAGTTTTGCTAGTGCTTCGGAAGATAACACGATAAAGGTCTGGGGGAATTTTCTCATCCCCAACCAATATTTGACATTATAACGATACATTTAACTTTCTACTAGACCTTAACTGCAAGCGCATATGCTTGATTTTCAGGTTTGGAATATGGGTTCACCCGAACCTAAGTATACTCTATCTGGTCATTCTGGTGGAGTGAACTGCCTGGATTTTTTCATGCGTGCGGGCAGCAGCATTTGGTTCTTGGCTCCAGCGTTATGAATGCCAAGGTTTGCTACTTCCTTAAAGAAATACATATATTATGCACATGACATTGTTAACAATGCATGCTTTTATTTATTTATCAAAACAGATATGGGACTTGAAGGAAAGAATGTGTGTTTATACACTGAAAGCATTCATGTCTCCGGTTGTTTCTGTTGTTTCCCATCCCACTCTTCCAGTTCTAGTTGCAGGTACCAAAGATGGCTCTGTTCATTTGTGGAGCTCCGCTGATTTCAGGTAATCACAAATGTATGTCCTTGTGAAATACGTCTGCACCCCTTTATAACCAGCCATTCCTAACATTTGTACATGTGTGGGTTTATAATGATATCATGGACTGTGCGTTATTTATGTGTATCTTACAAAGTTGACACCCACTAAGCATTTATTTGTTAGTTAAATGTAAGAACATAGACCTAATTTGATTAAAGTTGCTTATTAATTGATAAAATTTCCCATATGATATAATTAAATTTGTGAGAAATTAGTCAGTTGCTTCATATTCCCCAGGCGTATGAGAGTCCTTCATGTTAACAAGAGCGGATTTGTTTCTGGTCTAGCATGTTCTACGGCACTAGTAGAAAACAGGGCAATGGTCCAGGCCCGGCCAGCCCATTAGTCCCGGTTCAATCCAGAACCGGGACCAATGGGGGCATTGGACCCGGTTCGTGAGCCCCGGGGGCCGGCCGGGCCACGTGGGCCATTGGTCCCGGTTCGTCTGGACCTTTTGGTCCCGGTTGGTGGGACGAACCAGGACCAATGGGCCTCGCTCCTGGCCCACCACCATTGGTCCCGGTTGCTGGGACGAACCGGGACCAAAGCTGCCCTTTAGTCCGGTTCAAGTCACCAACGGGACCAATTATTTGCCTATATATACCCCTCGCCCATGAAAGCAGAGCACTCCAGTGCTCTGTTGTTTTAAATGTGACGAGGTAGAGCTGTGGTGCTCTAGCTCACCTCCTATGCACACGAGGTGTTCGATGGAATGCCCGAGCCACACTACTTAAGCTTTCTCCTCTCCAAGCTCCATTTTCCTTAATATTTGTCTAGGTTTAGCTGTCTGTCACGTCCCGTCCCCGTCTTCACCGCCGTCGATCGCCCGCGCCGATCTCGTCGCCGGCATCACCGTGGTGAGCCTCTTGTTCTTATCTTATCTTAATTTAGATGCTCTGCAGAGCTTTATGTTGTTAGATGAGAACTATGTATGTACTGGTTTTAATGTGATGATGAACTTCTATTAATTTGGTCACTTAATTATCTATTCATGATGTTACGTAATGATTTTGACACATTTAATTATATATAATGCACGCAGATGAACCGAGAATGGATGTACGGTTCAAGACACACCTCCGAGTACATTAAGGCGTGCATGATTTTCTCGAAGTGGCTGAGGCAAACAAGCAGAATGTTTTTATGTGTTGTCCATGACCTATATGTGGGAATACGAAGTCTTACTCTGACCGGAAAATCCTCCACACCCACCTGCTTTACAAGGTTTCATGCCACACTATAATGTTTGGACGAGGCACGGAGAAATAGGGGTTATGATGGAAGACGGCGAAGAAGAAGAGTACGATGACAACTATGTGCCCCCTGAATACGGTGATGCTACTGAACATCAAGAGGAACCAGACGATGTGCACGATGATGCTGCAACTGGCGAAGCTGAAGATCAAGAGGAACCAGACGATGTGCCCGATGATGATGATCTCCGCAGGGTCATTGTCGATGCAAGGACGCAATGCGAAAGTCAAAAGGAGAAGCTGAAGTTCGATCGCATGTTACAGGACCACAAAAAAGGGTTGTACCCCAATTGCGAAGATGGCAACACAAAGCTCGGTACCGTCTTTGGAATTGCTGCAAAGTGGAAGGTAGAGAATGTTGTGCCTGACAAAGGATTTGAGAAGCTACTGAAAATATTGAAGAAGAAGCTTCCAAAGGATAACGAATTGCCCGACAGTACATACGCAACAAAGAAGGTCGTATGCCCTCTAGGATTGGAGGTGGAGAAGATACATGCATGCCCTAATGATTTGCATCCTCTACCGCGGTGCGCATAAGGATCTGAACGCATGCCCGGTATGCGGTGCATTACGGTATAAGATCGAGACGAGATGACCTGGTGATGTTGACGGCGAGCCCCGGGAAGAGGGTTCCTGCGAAGGTGATGTGGTATGCTCCTATAATACCACGGTTGAAACGTCTGTTCAGAAACGGAGAGCATGCCAAGTTGATGCGATGGCACAGTGAGGACCGTAAAAAATACGGGAAGTTGAGAGCACCCGCTGACGAGTCGCAGTGGAGAAAAATCGAGAGAAAGTAGTGGGATGAGTTTCCAAGTGAGCCAAGGAACGTATGGTTTGCTTTAAGCGCGGATGGCATTAATCCTTTCGGGGAGCAGAGCAGCAATCACAGCACCTGGCCCGTGACTCTATGTATGTATAACCTTCCTCCTTGGATGTGCATGAAGCGGAAGTTCATTATGATGCAGTTCTCATCCAAGGCCCTAAGTAACCCGCAACGACATTGATGTGTACCTAAGGCCATTAGTTGAAGAACTTTTACAGCTGTGAAATGGAAGCGGTGTGCGTGCGTGGGATGAGCACAAACAGGAGGAATTTAACCTAAAGGCGTTGCTGTTCGTGACCATCAACGATTGGCCCGCTCTCGGTAACCTTCGTGACAGACAAACAAGGGATACCACGCATGCACGCACTGTTTACTTGACATCGATAGTATATACGGCAAGCTGCGGGAAGAATGTGTACCTATGCCATCGTCGATTTCTTCCGACCAACCATCAATGTCGAAAGAAAGGCAAGCATTTCAAAGGCGAGGCAGATCACCGGAAGAAGCCCGCCATGCGTACCAGTGATCACGTACTTGCTATGGTCAATGATTTACACGTAATCTTTGGAAAGGGTCTCGGTGGACTAGCTGTTCTGAATGACGCTGACAATCACGCACCCATGTGGAAGAAGAAATCTATATTTTGGGACCTACCCTACTGGAAAGACCTAGAGGTCCACTCTTTGATCGACGTGGTGCACGTGACGAAGAACCTTTGCGTGAACCTGATAGGCTTCTTGGGCGTGTATGGGAAGACAAAAGATACACACGAGGCACGGAGGACCTGCAACGCTTTTACGAAAAAGAGGGCATGCCTCAAGCGGTATGAAGGTCCTGCCAGCTACGCTCCTACGAAAGAAGAGAAAGAAATCTTCTTTGAATGCCTGCTCAAGATGAAGGTCCCGACTGGCTTCTCGTCGAATATAAAGGGAATAATAAATATGCGGAGAAAAAGTTCCAGAACCTAAAGTCTCATGACTGCCACGTGATTATGACGCAGCGCTTCCGGTTGCATTGAGGGGCTTCTATCGTAAAACGTCTGATTAGCCATTGTGAAGCTATGTGCATTCCTCAATGCAATCTCTCAGAAGGTGATCGATCCAGAAATCATACCAAGGCTAAGGAGTGATGTGGTGCAATGTCTTGTCAGTTTCGAGCTGGTGTTCCCACCATCCTTCTTCAATATCATGACGCACGTCCTAGTTCATCTAGTTGACGAGATTGTCATTCTGGGCCCCGTATTTCTACACAATATGTACCCCTTTGAGAGGTTCATGGAGTCCTAAAGAAATATGTCCAGAATCAGCGCTAGGCCAGAAGGAAGCATCTCCATGGGCCATCGAACAGAGGATGTCATCGGGTTTTGTGTTGACTTCATTCCTGGCCTTAAGAAGATAGGTCTCCATAAATCGCGGTATGAGGGGAGACTGACTGGAAAAGGCACGCTTGGAAGGGACTCAATAATATGCAGGGACGGATATTCTTGGTCTCAAGCACACTACACAGTTCTGAGTAACTCTACCTTGGTGACCCCTTATGTCGATGAACACAAGAACAGTCTGCGCTCCAAACACCCGGAGGCGGTCTGACGGCCGGATTACATGTGAACACATCAGGACTTTCAGCAGTTGGTTGGAAGCACGTATCAGAGGTGACAACGCTGTTTGTGATGAGTTGTACTTGTTGTCCAGGGGACCATCTTTGACTGTATTGATTTGGAAATGATACAAGATAAATGGGAATACATTTTACACGATTGACCAAGATCAAAAGAGCACCAACCAAAAAAACAGCGGTGTCCGCTTTGATGCAACAAACCGAGAGAGGAAAGGACACATATTATGGTTACATAGTGGACATATGGGAACTTGACTACGGACATGATTTTAAGGTCCCTTTGTTTAAGTGCAAATGGGTCAATCAGAGGGAGGCGAGAAGTGCAGGTAGATCCTGATGACGGAATGACAACAGTGGATCTGAAAAATCTTGGGTACACCGACGAACCGTTCGTCCTAGCCAATAATGTGGCACAAGTTATCTATGTGAAGGACATGTCTACCAGACCGAGAAAGAGAAAAGATAAGGAAGCGAATACATCATACGATGAGCCAAAGCGCCACATAGTTCTTTCAGGAAAAAGGGACATCGTGGGAGTGGAGGACAAGACAGACATGTCTGAAGATTATGAAAAGTTTCATGAAATTCCTCCCTTCAAAGTCAAGGTTGACCCCAGCATCCTGATAAACGATGAAGATTATCCATGGTTACGGCGCAATAAGGAAATGACACAAGCGAAGAAAAAGTGAAGACTTTCTCCATAACTATTATGATGATACCATGCCAACTTTTTAGCCGGCAGTATGATACCATGCCAACTTTCAACTTTTTCAGAGTTCATTGAAATGCTTTAATGTCTTATGGTTCGCCCTCGTAATAATTAAAAATAGCAACAATAAGTTTTTGTTGTAAGTAGAAACAAAATAAAATAAATAAAGCAAGAAAGAAAACAAAAAACAAAAAAGTGTTTTCAAATTTGAAAAGTAATGGCACTAACAGAAAGTTTATAATTTTCCTAAAACTAAAAGCAAAAAGAATTAAAAATAAAGCAAAAACAAAAGAAAATAAATAATGCAGAAAACAAAACAAAAAACTGGAAAAAATAAAAATAGCAACAATAAGTAAAGAAAACAAAAACAAAAAAAATTGCCACCCTCTTGGGCCACCACAGCTGAATACGACTAGAAACCCATCCATGAGCCAGGATTCAGGCCAGCAGGGCCAGCAGGGCCCATCGAGGATAGCTTGATAACAAGTAGGCCCGTAAGCCTGCAATGGAGAGGAGGTTGAGAGGGAGTGCGGCGGTGGGGCTTATAAACCACCGCGCCCCTCTCAACCAGCGAGGTGGGACTAAACTTTGGCCCCGACAGCGTGCAGCACAGGGAGCCTTTCGTCCCGGTTGGTGGCACCAACGGGACTAAAGAGGGGCATTGGTACGGTTCGTGGCACCAACCGTACCAAAGGCCGCCGCTTCCCGCCTTTGGGCTGCGAAAAGAGGCCTTTGGTCGGTTGGTGCCACGAACCGGGACTAAAGGGTGCATTAGTCGGTTGGTTTCACGAACCGGGACCAATGGCTTTGCTATATAAGCAAACACTTTGCAAAAATTCAGAATCTCATCGCCATGATTGCCCCGGACGACGCCGACCCGCCTCCGCGACGCCGCCAGTTGCTCCACCTCGCGATCGCCGCCGCCGCCGCCAAGGCCGTCGCCTCAACCTCGCCTTCCTCGTCGCCGGCCTCCCGAGCCGCGCCCGTCCTCGTCGCCCGCCTCCCGAGCCCGCGCCCATCCGCACCAGCGCCGCCCGAGCCCCTGCCCGTCGTCAGCCCAGGCGCCGGCGCCCTCGCCGCCCCCACCGTCGCCATCGTCATCTAGCCGCCCCCGCTGTGAGCCGCCGCGCCGCACCGGCTCTGTTTTTTTCACTTTTATTAGTTTAATTTTTTTGTTCATATATATATATATATATATATATATATATATATATTGTATATGTGTATGTATGTGGCTATGTGTATGTATATGTTCAAAATGTATAAAAAAATTGTTCAGAGCATGTTTTTCTTCATATATGTATTTTTTGTTCATATGTGTATTCTATAGCTATACTTTCATCAATGCCATTTATAATGCTTCATTATCAGTTTGATTGACCTCTATTTCTCGTAAAAGTGCTTGTGGCAGGAACAAGGGAATGATTTCTGTGCATACTACGTATGCGAGTTCATCTACAACGCGACTTTGAAAAACAAGCGGGGCTACTCTCCAAGACAATATGAAGTGCGTAAGCAATTAATAATATTTACAATTTCATTTTATTACACCATCATTTCTGTTGAGTTTCATTCATATATATGTATTAATTAACCCCCTTCTTCAAATTAGACGTGGCAGATGCGGAATGAACTCCTAGAACCAGATTGCATTAAAGCAATTTAAGAGGAATTGGCGGGATTCTTTCTTGACCACGTCATCAATAAAGCCGGAGAATACCATGTGGAAGTTGATTTCAAATGCTAGGGGACTGTAATTGAGAGATCTTATATATTGTACATGTATGTAGCCAGTAGCGTGGGACGTACATGATACAAAAACTTGTTTTAAATTGTTCGACCAATCTCTCGGAGAAGGAGAGGTCGATCGATCATTTCTCTCGGTATGCATGACGAACTTATGTACTCGATGGTTCCCTTCATTTTCTTACTAGCTAGCGTGTCTTATATGTATATAGTACGTAGCGTCGACCAAGCACGGACGAAAGAGAGGACACTTCTCTCTATTAATTAGCTAGCTAACACAATATATGAAACACCTAAATTAACCCCCAAAACCGCAACCCCCCCCCCCTTCAAAAAAAAACAAAAACCCCAGCCACTGGAATGCTGACGCGTGGATGCCTATTGGTCCCGGTTGGTGCCACCAACCGGGACCAAAGACCCTCCTTCCTGGGCTCGGCGCACCGACCACGTGGAGGACCATCTGTCCCGGTTCGTGTTAGAACCAGGACTAAAGGGGGAGGTATTAGTAACGACCCATTAGTCCCGGTTCATGAACCGGGACTAAAGGCCCTTAAGAACCGGGACTAATAGGTGTTTTTCTACTAGTGCGGGGTCGAGAAGGTAACCAATTTTTTCTATCATTGTATTTTTTTTACTTCTAAGAGCATTGCATTGCTGCATGCCATTTGTTTTGAAGTACTTTCTCCAAAGCAGATTTTGTGAATATAGGTTCATATTCACCCTTTCATGAGTTTTACATTTAATATAGAAAATAGAAAGTATGCGGCGCCACAAAACGTAAACGCGAGTGCACATGGAGAATTTGATTAAAAATGAAATACGGGAAAGTCTCATTTTTACTGCAATCAGGTGTTTGCAGTTGTTTAGGTAACATACTGATATACTTTTTGATCCAGTTTACTCTCTTTCACGTTTCAGTATTGTCTTTTTTTTTGCGGAAAAAATTTCAATCTATTCATCTTCAATCATGACAGTACAACGAATACTAGAAATAAAATTACATATAGATTCATAGACCACCTAGCGACGACTACAAGCACCGAAGCAAGCCGAAGGCGCGCCGCCGTCATCGCCCCTCCATTGTCGGAGCCGGGCACAACTTGTTGTAGTAGACAATCGGGAAGTCGTCGTCCTAAGGCCCCATAGGACCAGCACCCCAGAACAGCAACCGCCGCCGATGAAAAATAACGTAGATCGGAAGGATCCAAACCGAAGACACACGAACGTAGACGAACAACGACGAGATCCGAGCAAATCCACCAAAGATAGATCTGCCAGAGACACACCTCCACACGCCCACCAACGATGCTAGACGCACCGCCGGAACGGGGGCTAGGCGGGGAGACCTTTATTCCACTATACCCTGGTTTTAGACCCTTGTTTTGCTGACATGGATACGTGTTCGGCGGTTTTTGTCCACATCACCATTTTGAAGCGTGCCATCTTCTTCTATTCATTGCCATGTTACCTTTGACATGAACAAATGCTCCTAACTAGTGGGTCCACCTGGTCAGAGAGACATAACAGACGAGGTTGCTTCCTTGGGAAGCCATGGCGGTGAATTAAAGAGCTGGCCAGTAGTGGGATGTTGTCAAACTCGCCTTGGCTTAAACAAAAATGAAGCCATGGAGCATTGGAAGTTGTTGACAATGGGGTGGTGGTGATGATACATTAAAAACCGGTGACATGGCTGCCTGCACGGACAATATCAATCTCTTATTTACTAATTGGAGGCACCATACGAGGCACCACGTTAATCCTTAAAATTAAGAAGTTAACCGTCCAATTAATTTATGATGTGTTTGTAGCCATCGGATGAAACATGAGGTCCCACGTACATCAGATCTCACGTACGCAAGTCGTCATGTACTTGGTCTCTCTCCTTTTCTCTCAGGAAAGAAAAAACTCAGGGTTGGAATTAAGAAGTTTAGGTCCGCTTCACCTATTCCACCAGCGTGAGACAGTTTTATTTCAAAAAAAAAAAACATGAGACAATCAGACTCCTCTTTCCATCTCTTTCCTCAAAAAAAAATTAGAAGGAAGAAAGATAAAACGAATCTAATCACTTTCCGTAATAAAAGGAAGAAAACAACCCCAATTGAATGGCCGATGCAATTGCGAGGAGAATTCATCTCCTGTGTTCATGCGCCTCCAGCTGCTGCAGCCGATATTCCCTAACAACAAGTCAACAACCAACAACAACATGTGGAGCAGGCAATGATTCCCCTGCAGATACTCCAGCAGCGGCATGCTTTCTGGAAGGCCAGACTATTCGAAGGAGGGATCCGGTAAGCATTAGAATTTTGTGTTGCTAGCAATCTGTAATCACCAATGAGGAACAAATTTCGTATTCCTTTTTTAATGGATCTTAGTTTCTTATTCTAGAAGCAGACGTGTGGATGATTTCCAGATTCTCAGAGGGCAAGAAACCTCGAAGACCTCCATGAAAATAAAAACACCAACTAGGCATATACTTTATGGAGAAGGAAACCTGCAGGTCGGTTACAAAAGAGGCTAACGCTAGGAGATGATGACGAGTACAGGCCGGCAGGAGGACAGCCGCTCCATGAGCTTCTTCGGAATACCTCTAGACCCGGGGCTATGGTAGGCTCGATATTATTGTGTCTGCGCTTTAGATTTGGGTCATTCATATGTGGGTGCTAGCGTGAAATTTCCTAACACTTTGACACATGTCTCTGCCTCCCCCATTGTCTCTCCAATTTGTGGGAGATTAAACTTTAGCACCATCACTATCAAGCGCCAAGTTCATGCAGCCATGTGCAGCAGCAATGAGCCGGTAAACTAAGCGTGTCCACCTCCCTAGAAGATCATGTCAGATCTAGAACTATCTTGCTTAGCTATGGGTCATGCGTTGAATTGATTTTATAAGATCAATATAATTTTGACTTGCAAGTTCAGGATGACCCAGATGTTTTTGTATGGACTTAGTGGTTTTAGCATAATTGCAGGTCTCATAACATGAAACATTAATATGTCCGCTAAGTTTAACAAGGATCATTCAGTAAAGTTGATATGGTTAGGATAGTCCATTATGCAATTGATTAAAAGAACACATGTTCGAGTCCGTACTCTCTAGCCATTGAATCTTATTAACTGCCAACCAGGCACGAACATAACATATATGTGTATCTATGTAGCTTATTGCAGCCAAAGTTTAAAGTAAGAGGAGTCATACCAACCGTATTTGGTGAAGACTTGGTTGACACAGTCATAGGTGAGGTAGCCAGGTGTATGCATTGCAGGAAACTAGCGCACCTGAAACTGTTCAAGTTCGGCTGTTGCCCGTTACCCATGCCCTAATTCAAGAAGTGTTCTTTGACCCACCGTTTCAAATTGGGATGATTCCTAGTGTAGCATCACTAGAAGATAAGTTCTGCATGTATCAATCTGTGCTCAAGACCTGATTAGGTGCTATATAGAGTTCTGCATGTATCAATCTGTGCTCAAGACCTGATCATGTGTTATTTTTAGAAAAGTATAGTTGAAAAGGTTCAAAGTAATTTTTGAATGGTTACAATGCTTTTTCTTACCACATATGTGCAACTAGATAATAGTTTCTTATTTACCTAGCAGGAGCTTGCAGTGGCGTCGTCTAGGGTACAAGGCAATTGAAAAGGATCTGTAGAGGGATTGCCATGTGCTACTGACAGTTGTGCAACGGGATGGCGAGCAAGAAAAGGAAGTACAAGGAGGTCGTGCTAGCCTAGGGCAGAGGCGCATCCACGACGTATGGAGGCACATGGAGCCAATGGTAATGAATGTTGAGTACTTAATATAACTTGCAAACATGTTAAATCACATTAAGAACCATACATACGTTTAGGAAAAATGCATAAAGGGTCAAAGGAACTCTCATAGGAATTTGAATTTTTTTTTGGTAAATATGAGTAGCTGAACGAGTCAACTAAATAACATGGAACTAAATTTCAGTAGGATTTCCTACAAATAAAAGAGTACAAATTTAGTGAAATAGTATATATACGATAGATGGCTAACTTGCAAGGACAATAATCATGACACCTTAAAAGGACAGCAATAGGTTAAACAAATCATGCGACATAACTTTTTTGTATGAATCATTAATTTGTATTCGAAATTGATTGGGTTTTCCATCGAGTGATTATATGTAAAACCGTTATGTGCATAGGCGCCCGTTGTTTGATATTAAACTATGTTCACATTATGCATAAGGAGAAAAATGTCAGATGGTGAAAGAGAAGAAAGGGTAATTATTACTAGCATCTTACTGTGAAAATCTAAAGGTTAAGTAAGTGTTCATGGTGGAGATATCCACACCTCTTCAATTCACTTGATCAGGGATCACAGGATTGGATGTGTCCGACTGTGTTTGTATGACTAGAACCTTGGTCATGTCGAGAATACAACTTTTCTTCCTTAAGTATGTAGCCATTTCATCACAACTACAACAATGGTAAATTTCAAGGTGGATTGACGAATTGATAAGTTTTCAAGACCCATGTCTTCTTCTAATGTTTTATGATGTTCTTTGTGAATCATGGTGTGCCTAAATATTTCAGCCTTGCACAATATATGTTGAAATGTTTGAGTTAAACTATATAGAAGGGAAACAGTAAAACTAATACTATTCCTTTGCTTTTACTATTTTATATGTATGTAGTTTATTTACACGAATCAATAACATAATCCTTATTTATAAGAAAAGGATTAAAAATATCTAGGCGTGCGGATGCACGGGTTGATGACTAGTGACTATTAATGTATATACCTGAATAATACATGAGCTCTTTGTGATTATGTCATGATTTCCTAGAAACTTGCCATCGGACACTCCCACTCACCTTTCCGGCATAGGCTCAGAGCTTTGTCACACACATCTCTATCATCCACCTTCAGTCATTGGAGCATTTGGTACCAGGCAAGACAAACAAAGTGCAATCATAAATAGAAAAGATTCGTAGCATGAAACCAATCATGAACATTAAGAACTGTGAGGCTACACATACACCCATGGCCTAAGTGGATTCCTCACGTATTCTTGCAAAGGCCACAAAACAAACAGTATATTAAAGCACAAGGATTGCAACAGGAAGAATACATTTCTCAAGATGAATGCTTAAACCAACTTAAAATCTTCCTTGTGGCAATTGAAGAATTGAGACTATGGTGATTCAAAACTACGGTAGTAGCTATGGAGATGGTGATGGTAGCAGCGATAGGCTAGAGCAAGATTTCACAGGGAGGAGAATCTTTTTGTTGGACTATTAACAAATCCTATTTTACTAGTGCAATGTTTGTCCATCATACCAATTTGGTGTAGTGTAGTATATTTTTTCCTAGCCATTGGAATGTTGTTCATGGTTGCCCCCGCATCATCAAATCCCAGATTCTCCACTGTGGTTAACTAAAAACTATTGATACTTGGGTGGGTGGAGTGAAGTGTCAAACACCTGCAATATTTGGGAGACAAGAGATATTACATGTATACTATAAAGGAAAACAAGAGACATTACATGATACTCCCCCGTCCAGAATTACTCGTCACAGAAATAGATAGAAATGGATGTATCTAGAACTAAAAATACGTCTGGATACATCCATTTCCGCGACAAGCAATTTGGGACGGAGGGAGTACTATAAGAAAGGGATGTTCTTATCTTGTTTTTTGCACAGTACATAGATAATATGTTTCCAGATTTTTTTTGGTAATTTATCTAAATTTACATTTTGTGGCACAATGAATTAATTTACTGGGATATTTTTGAGATGTACAAATCCCGTGCATATGGCCATATGTTCATTTATAATAGATGTTCCGTGCTGGTTTAATCTTTTATGCTATTTTTGGGCATATACTTGCCTACATAAGTTATTCTCATTTCCTTATTTATTATGGCAAACATGTAAACCAACTATTCTTTATCTATTAGGGTTGTAATTGGAGATAATCAGACAGTGTCAATGGTGGAGATCCATGGTGAAGAGCCATTTGCTAGAGAGCGGGGCGATGAAATTATATATGAACTACCGCGTTGGTACACCTATCGTCGAAACAAACAATTTCAGCAGTTGATCCTGGGTGCTATTGCTATAATAGTGTTTCTTCTTTATGCTCTTCTTCATCGTACGGAAGAGGAAGAGTTAATTTTTCGTGAAGACGATCATCATTACTTTTCTTAATCCTGCGGGAAAAACTGTTGAAGACAATACAATGCTCTTTTACATGGTATTCACAAGTATTTTACTTCGTATAAGCACTTAGTATATACGTGTCTAATGTGCGTTCACCAAACACAAATTTACAAGTGCTGAGTACACGACTAGGGCTGAGTGACCCAAAGTCTGCATGGTGATTGAGCAATTGATCAGTTGTAGACGGTCTTGTACGTATTTTCCTTGCTGGCAATACAGTCTCTCGCATGTTTGCACCTCAGAAAATGGTGTCCACCATCTCCATTCAGTCTGTTGCTGAGGGGCAGACCGTGTCCACATTCATACCGTGCCATTGAAGATTTCTTCGTAAAGGCAGGCTCTTGTGAATTAAACTATAAAAATGTATTAATCTTACTCTGAAGTTGCTGCTGCCATACTGATTGCCAGAACAAAGGCGTCCCTTTTGTCGGATTTGCTACAGTAGATTTCATCCATTGAGCTCGCAACCTCATCTCAGCCAGCCTATATTCTCTAGCTTGTTTAATGTGTGGTGCTTCTTCACCCCCAATCCAATGCTGGCAATGACCGTGGGCAATGTGACCTCACCTTATGTTTGTCTCCCACTCCCTCTGCCCAGTGTGTCGTGGCTGAGTTCGTATCCCTGCACGAGTCAGGCGACGTGCTATGTTGCTGGGCAGGCGACCCACGAGCTTTGATCTCCGGTAGCATTGAATGTAGGTAATGCTCCGGGTCTTCGCCCTGGCGCCTTCACATCTTCGAGAGCTTGATATGTAGCACTAAATCATATCCCAGCACAGGTTAACCAAAGTTGAGTGTTTTGGGAATGTACAGACCCTCTTTCTCTTTGTTTGATTTGACTGCTTTCAAATTTTCTCTCAGCAGGGCTAAATATATGGCATTGAGTGCTTAGATGAGATATTAAAGAAGGTCTCCTACGAAAATAGAAATTGTTGTCTGTCCTGGGAACAACAAAAGATTAGGATGTACTGTTTGTAATGTAGTCGCATTTAAATGTTAGTTTAAAATGGTTTAAAGTAGAGGGACCAAATCAGCACTTTTTAAAGACGAGGGACCAAATCTGCACTAGGCGATAAATTTAGGGACAACAAATTTACTTATGTAAGCACTATTGGAATCGAGCAATTTGCCAAGGGCCATAAATGTTTGGAAAAAAAGTACACCGAATGTTGCACTGGTATAGCGGAAAGGCCTCAACCGCTCGCTAGCTCAATTGAGCTTGCATGAACAGTAAATTTTAAACAATAATTAAATAACATTAAAAAAAATCTCAGATTTTTCTGTGGTAAACTTTAGCACATGTTTTAAGAGGTTGCAATTTTTTACTTCCGAATGACATTTGTGGAAGTCGCAGAAAAAAAAACCCAGCACTCCAAGATGCTTTTGAAAATGGCATTTTTGGAGCATTGATTTTTTTTTCTACCACTCCCACAAGTGTGATTTCATTCCATGCTGAAATTTTGCAAGCATTCAGAACATTCGTCAATGTACCCGCACACAAAAAGAGACTCGCTACAAAAAAGGAGAGAGAGAGAGACCGAGAAGGGGAGCTTTGATTCATAGCCTCATCGGCCTCCTGCTCCTCTTGTGCCTGCCCGACCCACAGGCCACAGCAAAACTGAATCCACGCTGAGCTCAGGAATCGATGGACAAGTACACCGGCATCCCCGGCTCCGACGTCATGCGCAGCGGCGCCGACGGCCAGCTCGTGGCCGTCACGTACATCCCGCGAGGGAGCAGGTGGACAAGGCCGTGCGGCGGGAGATCATCAGGCACCGGTCGCTGCGCCACCCCAGCGTCGTCCGCCTCAGGGAGCTCGTCCTCACCCTGACGCACCTCGCCGTCGTCTCGAGCACGCCCCGACCTCCACCGGCGGGTCCGCGCCGCCGGCCGGTTCAGCGAGGACGAGGTGCCCCCGGTCAACTCCTCCATTATTGGTTCCTACCAACCGTCGTTTCTTTCTTTCTCTGTACCAACCGTCCAAGCTTGTGCCATTTTTTCAGGCGCGTCTGCTGTTCCGGCAACTGGTATCGGGAGTCAGCTACTGCCACTCCATGGTACAGACTAGTACTCTTCCACTGCCAATTGCAGCTTCTTGTGGAAACAATGTCGGTCCTCAAAAAAAAAAATGTCGGTAGCCAGGCTAGGAGTACTGAAACCGTGCGTGCCGTCTAAATATTTTGGTAGGAAATATGCCACCGTAACCTGAAGCTGGAGAACATCGTGCTGGATGGGAGTTGCGCCGGGCCTCCTCGCCTCAAGATATGCGGCCCTGGCGTTTCAAAGGTACTCCACAGATAGAGATTTCGTTTTCACTTCAGCAGTAGTCCACTTCATATTTGCGCTGCCTTAGTACAAAGTTGGGTCATCTATTTTCGAACAGAGGGAGTAGATGCCAAACTCGACAGCTATATTTTCTGCCTGAACCTCTGTTGCTTCATTGGTCCGTAGCGTCAGTCGCAGCCGGGAGCACCGAGAGCGTCTGACCAAACACGGGTGTACATCGCTCCTGAGGTTTTTCAGCAAAGGGAATATGATGGCAAGGTATCCATACATACATACATACATACTCCCTCCATAAACTAATATAAGAGCGTTTAGATCACTACTTTAGTAATCTAAACCTCTTATATTAGTTTACAGAGTAATACATACATACATACATACACATTGGAATTCAGTTCAATGTTGATATGTTACACATACATACATGGATTCGATTGAAAGCTCATACATATTTGGAAGTATTTCTCTGTTAATTTCTCAATGTAGATCGCCGATGTGTGGTCCTGTGGAGTGACGCTTCACGCCATGCTAGTCGGCGCCTACCCTTCCAGTGTCCTGACGACGAGCCTATAAATTTTAGGAAGATAATTCAGGTTAATTTCTCTGTTTCAGCAACTAACTCTCTGTTCCATCTCCATCCATTCTGATCACAAAACTAACGAGAACTTCTTACTGGCAGAGGATACAGAGCGTGGAATACTCTGTTCCAGATGACCTGTATATATCTGCCGACTGCCGGGACCTCATTTCAAAGATATTTGTTGCAGACCCAGCTGCCGTGAGTACCTGCTATGTGTATGCAACGTTGTTTGAGGCATTATATATATTTTTGCATAGTGTTATATTATTTCCTTTCAGACACTACTACCGAATAACTATCGTGCTGATTATGAAATACAGAGAACCACGGTCCCCGAGATAAGAAACCATCCATGGTTCTTGATGAATCTCCTGGCTGATGATAGCACGATGAGCACCAAGGAGGTAGATAGCCACCAAATATCTGGGCAGTTTTTTTTCCACCAAATTTCGACTGAAAATTGCGCTGAATGTACATTTTGGTTTAATTTTTTTTTCTATTTTGTATAACTTGTTGAAACTTTGACAGAATTAATATGAGGGTAGTGTGGATTTTTGAGAATTTTTGCAAAAAGATCTGGGCACTCCATTTTTGGTCAATTTTGTCCTAGAATGACTCTGAATTTAAATTTTTATTTCCATTTTTATTCAGAAAAACTTGTTGAAAATTTCCCAGATTGAATATAAGGGTAGTTTAACTTTTTTTATTTTTTACAGAAATTTTGGGCACTTTCTATTTTGGCCAAATTTGTACTCAAAATGGATCCTTATTTGTAAATTTTTTTCAAATTTTTTTTCTTCTCGCAAAACTGGTTGAAACTTTCCCAGATTGAATAAAAGGGCAGTGCGGATCTTTGAGAATGTTCTCAATTTTTTTTATTTCCATTTTTATTCAGAACAACTTGTTGAAACTTTCCCAGATTGAATAAACCAGTCAAATACAAGTACATGGTTGTTTCTTCTCCGGTTTTGGTAGTTCAAAGTTGCAAAATAGACGGTTTCATATATAATTCAAGATTGCATATTAGAGTTTGGTGCTAGTTTGAGATTGCGATATGGACCTCTCTTGAAATACTAAAACGAAGGATTCACTGGAGCTTTGAGAGCCAAAGCCATTTCTCATCTGAAGTCCCACGTCTTTCATTCTTTGTTAATTTTTATTTAGCTTGACCTGAGAAAATGCACACCTATTTGCTATGTCACATGCTGGCCTGCGAAGAAGGTATACATTTGTGCGTTGGAAGAAACAAAGTCACAAGACTAAACTAATGGCCTAACTTCATGGTATAATTTAAACGCAATGGTAGTGCAGCTACTAAGCTGCACAGCTGCATACGTACTCATTCCATAACCCGGATATGCTTGATGCCAGCTGAGTGCGCCTAACTGACAGCCACATATTACTTTGTTGATTAAGGGATTGATTAATGCTAGTTGTTAGTACTTACGTATTACGCCTATGGCCTAAGCGTGGCTAAAGCGTGTGTGCTGCTAACTTAATTACACCATGCCCCCATGCGATAGATTCAGATTCGTGAAGCCCAGAGTTTTGAACAAACCAACTTGCCAAAGTGCCAAGTTCAATTTCGAAACAAAAAATAACTGGACAAAAGTGCCAACCGGCCATATGCGGCCCAGAACTGAGGGCCCTATGGATTTCAATAATGTAGGGCTGCTGCATCCACCAGTGGACACGAGGGGACGTACGCTACGACAGGAACGACGCGTTACCATGTGGATACAACCGGCCATATTCAAGATTGCATATGAGGGCCCTATGTAATTTTTGAATTTGGACATTGTAATGCTGGAATTTGAACCTTGCAATATTTATAGTATTTGTTATACTATAACGTAATTTGATGTTTAATTTGATTTTGCAATCATGTCCTGTTATAAGTGTACATGATGTTCTTCTATAGACAGAATATAGATGTTGTGCAGCAGAGCATATCACATCGCACACGGACCACACTAGGGAACCCGTCGGTGAAGATCAATCGCTGACAATTGTATACCAACAAGCGTTAGCCCACAACACACACGTTTTATTTCATCACAAACAACTAGGATGAATCAACTGTATGTCACGTATTGCACACGCAACTCTAATCTGAATCGTGCTTGATGTCTCCACCATCGCTCGCACAATTCATCTTATTTGCAACGTATCACTATGCTGGCCTCTGCTAGCGTCACTCGGCGCACGCTCTGCTCGCCGTTAGGCGCCGCGGCGCGCTCTGCTCGCCTACCTCCACGCGCTCGGCTTGTGGACAACTTTTCCTTGCGGGTTCAACTGCTATGCATATATATGGTTGCTCGCCGTTAAGGCAGCCGCGGAGCGCTCTACTCGCGTCCCTCCGCACACGCTCTGCCAGCGGTTGGGGCCGGCGCACAATCACATTGTGGGCCCCATATGCATGTAGTTGCGCCGCGCGCGTCGCCATGATGCAGTTACGTGCGGCACGATGGAGTTATGCGATTGAAATTAGAACTGCCATCTGGGCATGCCGATATTCCAGGTCGTCCGGATTCCCCATTAATTCTCGCGGCCATTATAAACTTAGTCTCTTTAACCTTTCGATCGTGCCCCACAATACAACAAGCACACCCACGACGACACATACATAGAGGATATCTAGCGGCGCTCCAATGGAATTCGGCGAGAATAAAGTGGAGACCCACGCGAAGGAGACAGATCTCTCGGTGGTGTACACCATCGACCCGGCTATGGTGGAGGACTACATCAACACCGTGGAGCAGTTGCTTGCTCGAGACAAGTACAAGGTGGTCGGCATCGACCTCCAGTACACCGGCGGTCATCCCAGCAAAGATCAGAAGGTTGTCGTCGCCCAGTTGTGTGCGCCATCATGTCCTCATCTACCACTACTGCATGGCCATAGAGCCTTGCGACCGTTTCGCCAGGTTTATCAACAACATCGACTACAAGTTTGCTATGGTAGAAAGCTCCGACGATGTAAAATTGCTCAAGGTTACGGGCTTGGCATGCAAGAACCTTGTCGAAGTCCATGACCACTACAGGGTCTGGGGCAGCACGAAGAAGAACTGCCTGGTTGAACTCGCCTCGGCCATCATCGACCCCTACTCCGAAAAGATGAAGCGGGATGCCAACAGAACACGTCCCGTATCCTGGCACGTGGCCTGGATGTCGCAACTGGATGAACCTCACCTCAGGTTCATGGCCAAGAGTGTGTACACATGCTACGAGATGCACAGGTAGATCGTTGACATGAGGAAGTGTCTCGTTCCTGAAATCGACGAGGCCGGATCGAGCCACCAGTAGAGCAGTGGCAGCAAGTGTCACAAGAAGTAGATGTTGATCAGATGATTTGTTTATCCTAGTTAATTATGCATGTAATATATAGTTTACTTTGGGCTGTGAAAATGTCATGTGTGTAGTAGCCACCTATGTAATTATGCACGTAATAGTTTACTTTGGTGTATGCAAATGTCATGTGTGTAGTAGCCACCTATGTAATTGGATATTTAATTTTTTATGCAACCTTGTCGTTATAAGTGTGTGTGTGTGTGTCTACACACACGCATGCACGCACACACACATATATGTTGTTGTTCTGTATGCAATCACATCACAGAACACACACGTCTTTTTAGCAGCAATCGTCTGTATTATTATCCGTCTTTGCACATATTTCTGATTACATACATGTTTGTCGTGTATCACACACATCTTGTTAACTTAAACTATTTCTGTTCTCTTGGCTCAACGCAAATAGTTCATCCGAGTGAACTAGTGGAAAATAGGGCTTTGGTTAAAGCCAGGAAGACGGCTTTAATCCCAGTTCACTCATTAACCGGGACCAAAAGGTGCATCGGTCCCGGTTCGCGAGTCCAGGATGCCGGCCGGGCCTCGGGGGCATTGGTCCCGGTTCGTGTGACCCCTTTGGTCCCGGTTCCAGACACGAACCGGGACCAATGGGCCTCGCTCCTGTCCGCTCCTGGCCCGGCACCTTTGTTCCCGGTTTTTGTGGCTGGAACCGGGACCAAAGGTCGCCTTAATCCCGGTTTAAGCCACAAACCGGGACTAAAGAGAAGCCTATATATACCCCCGCCCCTGCCAAATAATGTGAGCCAGTGCTTTGTTTTTTTGGCCGGCTTGGAGAGGAGAGGTGTGTCTTGCTCTAGCTCACCTCCTATGCACATGAGGTGTTCGATGAAATGCCCGAGCCACACTTAAACTTTCTCCTCTCCAAGCTCCTTGTTCAAGCTCCATTTTTCTCAAGATTTGTCTAGGTTTGCCGGTCCGTCCTGTCCCGTCCCCGTCCTCACCGCCGTCGATCGCCCGCGCCGATCTCGTCGCCGGCATCGCCGTGGTGAGCCTCTTGTTCTTATCTTCTTTCTAAAAGAAAAAAAATTTCTTGTATGATTTATATAGATACTTGTATAATTTTATTACTTTTATTATTTTTTGTTATTATATAGTGCCATGGTTTTAGTATCCGGCCCCATCGGCCCTTGTCTTGTCTATGATTCGGATGTGGTATATTATCTTTTATAACTATTTGTTTCATTTAGTGTTTATGACAATTATGCCGACCAACATTACATAGATATTTGTATCTAGGAGGTATGTGAACCGGAAATTCCAACTGACCCTATCATCGAGAGGTTAAATTTGGTTGAAAAAGAAAATAATTACTTGAAAGAAAAATTGAAAATAGTTGAAGTGGAGAAGATGAAATTAGAGTTGCATGTTGCTGATGTCGTCGATGATCACAAGATCAAGATGGATTCAATGCGCTTGAAGATTAGAAATATTAGAAAATATGCCATTCATACCGAGGCTTGGTATCATTATGCCGTTTGATCAATTGTTACCTCAATTGCGATTATGATCGCATTTGTTGTTGCATTCAAATGTTTTACATAGTTTCAATGTATGGTTTAATTAGATGCTTTAGCGATCTATATGTTGTTCAATGAGAACTATGTATGAACTTTAGTTCTGATGATAAACTTCTATTAATTTGGTCACTTCTCTATTCATGATGTTATGTAATGGTTTTTGACACACTTAATTATATATAATGCACGCAGATGAACCGGCAATGGATGTACGGTGACAGACGCACCTCCGAGTACATTAAGGGCCTGCGTAATTTTCTCTAAGGGGCTGAGGAAAACAAGTATACTGGTTTTATGTGTTGTCCCTGCCCTATCTGTGGGAATACAAAGTCTTACTCTGACTCGAAAACCCTTCACATCCACCTGGTTGAGAAGGGTTTCATGCCACACTATAATGTTTGGACCAAGCATGGAGAAAGAGGGGTTATGATGGAAGTCAACAAAGAAGAAGGGGATGATGACAACTCTCCGCCCCCTGAATACTGTGATGCTGCAACGGGGACAACTGAGGATCAAGAGGAACCAGACGATGTGCCCGATGATGATCTTCGTCGGGTCATTGGTAATGCTAAGAGACAATGCCAATGTGAAAGGGAGAAGTTGAAGTTCGATCGCATGTTAGAGGATCACAAAAAAGGGTTGTACCCAAATTGCGAAGATGGCAACACAAAGCTCGGTACCACACTGGAATTGCTGAAATGGAAGGCAGACAATGGTGTATCTGACAACGGATTTGAGAAGCTACTGAAAATATTGAAGAAGTAGTTTCGAAAGGATAACGAATTGCCCGACAGTACGTACGGAGCAAAGAAGGTTCTATGCCCTCTAGGATTGGAGGTGCAGAAGATACATGCATGCCCTAATGACTACATCCTCTATCATGGTGCGTACGAGGATTTGAACGCATGCCGGTATGCGGTGCATTGCGGTTTATGATCAGACGAGATGACCCTGGTGATGTTGACGGAGGGCGCCCCAGGAAGAGGGTTCCTACCAAGGTGATGTGGTATGCTCCTATAATACCACGGTTGAAACGTCTGTTCAGAAACAAAGAGCATGCCAAGTTGATGTGATGGCACAAAGAGGACCGTAAGAAAGACGTGAAGTTGAGAGCACCCGCTAACGGGTCGCAGTGGAGAAAAATCGAGAGAAAGTGGGGGGATTTTGCAGGTGACGCATGGAAAGTATGGTTTGTTTTAAGCACGGATGACATTAATCCTTTTGGGAAGCAGAGCAGCAATCATAGCACATGGCCCGTGACTCTATGTATCTATAACCTTCCTCCTTGGCTGTGCATGAAGCGGAAGTTCATTATGATGCCAGTTCTCATCCAAGGCCCTAAGCAACCCGACAACGACATTGATGTGTACCTAATGCCATTAGTTGAAGAACTTTTACGCCGTGGAATGGACAAGATGTACGTGTGTGGGATGAGCACGACCAGCAAGCATTTGACCTACATGTGTTGCTATTTGTAACCATCAATGATTGGCACGCTCTCAGTAACCTTTCAGGACAGACGAACAAGGGATATCACGCATGCACGCACTGTTTAGATGACATAGAAAGTATATATTTGGACAAATGCAGGAAGAATGTGTACCTGGGACATCGTCGATTTCTTCTTACCAACCATCAATGTCGAAAGAAAGGCAAGCATTTCAAAGATGAGGCCGATCACCGGAAGAAGCCCGCCCTCCGTACTGGTGATCACATACTTGCTATGGTCAATGATTTACAAGTAATCTTTGGAAAGGGTCCCGGCAAACTATCTGTTCCGAATGACGCTGAGGGACGCTGAAAGGACCGAGAAGAGGTGTCTAGAGGGGGGTGAATAGACTCTTAGTAAGAAAAGTTGCAGTTTTTAATTTCTTTAAGTTGTAGCGGAGTTTTAGCACAAGTTCACACATTCACAATACATATCAAGCAAGCATGATAAGAGTATATGAGCAGCGGAAAGTAAATCATGCAAGTTGCAAGAATGTAAAGGGATGGGATCGGAGTATGCAAACGCAATTGGAGACACAGAGATTTTTTATCCGTGGTTCCGATAGGTGGTGCTATCATACATCCACGTTGATGGAGACTTCAACCCACGAAGGGTAACGGTTGCGCGATTTCACGGAGGGCTCCACCCACGAAGGGTCCACGAAGAAGCAACCTTGTCTATCCCACCATGGCCATCGCCCATGAAGGACTTGCCTCACTAGGGTAGATCTTCACGAAGTAGGCGATCTCCTTGCCCGTACAAACTCCTTGGTTCAACTCCACAATCTTGACAGAGGCTCCCAAGTGACACCTAGCCAATCTAGGAGACACCACTCTCCAAAAGGTAATAGATGGTGTGTTGATGATGAACTCCTTGCTCTTGTGCTTCAAATGATAGTCTCCCCAACACTCAACTCTATCTCATAGGATAGGATTTGGTAGAAAGATGATTTGAGTGGAAAGCAACTTGGGGAAGGCTAGAGATCAAGATTTATGTGGTTGGAATGGAATATCTTGACCTCAACACAAGTGTAGGTGGTTCTCTCTCAGAAAATGTATGTTAGAAGTGTAGGCATGTTCTTATGGCTCTCTCCACGAATGAAGAGTGGGTGGAGGGGTATATATAGCCTCCACACAAAATCTAACCGTTACACACAAATCACCAAACTCGGTGGGACCGAATCAGACAACTCGGTCAGACCGATTTGGTTCATAATGTGACCGTTAGGATTTTCGGTGGGACCGACATGATCAACTCCGTGGGACCGATGTGCTAGGGTTATGGTAAATCCTCATCTCGGTTTGACCGATTACACAAACTCGGTGGGACCGATTTGGGTAATAAGCGAAACAGAGAGTTGGCCAAGCAAACTCGATGGGACTGATTGCATAGTTCGGTGAGACCAAAATTAATGCAATAGGCAACAGAGAGTTTGCAAGCCCATCTCGGTGAGACCGAGATCCCATCCGTGAGACCGAATTGATTAGGGTTTCTGGCAGTGGCTATGTCAAGTGAGCTCGGTGGTGCCTGATAGAAAGTTTCGATGGGGCCGAGTTTGACTTTTGGTTTGGGACATATGTGGATGTGAGAAAGTAGTTGAGGGCTTTGGAGCATATCACTAAGCACTTTGAGCAAGCAAGCCATTAAGAAACACCTCATCCCCTCTTAATAGTATTGGCTTTCCTATGGACTCAATGTGATCTTGGATCACTAAAATGAAAGATGTAGAGTCCTGAGCGTTGAGCTTGAGCCAATCTTCTGTCCTTAGCACCTTGAAGGGGTTCCACATCCTCTTGTCCATGCCACTCCATTGTTGAACTTATCTGAAACATACTAGATGAAAGCATTAGTCCAACAAGAGATATGTTGACATTAATTACCAAAATCACCCAGGGAGCACTTGTGCTTTCAATCTCCCCCATTTTGGTAATTCATGACAACATACATCAAAGCTTTAGATAAAGATATCGAGAATAACAAGTAAAGCTTTGGAAAGACATGTAACATGCATAGGCTCCCCCTACATGTATGCAATCATGTAAATATGAAATATAGGAGCATGTGAATGCATAGGCATGACAGAGTAAGCAATGTGTTACATGTATCTTGGCTATATGCATCAGAGCAAATGATGTGAGTATAGGAAATGTACCTTCATGCTCACGAGTCCTTCTTGCAAACAGTATGTACATGACTGTGATGCATATACTTACCTTGTGGTCTTGAGTTGGCTTAGAAGGGGATGAACCTGAGTAAACAAGGTTAGATAACACAGATACATCTACTAGCCAGAGCAAACAAAACAAACCAAAAGATTATCAAGATTGGGATGACATGTAGAGTGTGAGTACTGGGTACTCTATTTGAGTGTAGACATGTCCCCAAAAGGTAAAGATATGCAATGAATTCAAAGATTTTCTTTCCTTAGATGTCTTGCTCCCCCTGAATCTTGCATGGGATACTGGGAGAAGATAGGGAATAGAAAATCAGAGCAAATAAAAATCAGAGCAAATGCAAATAACCAAATATGAACATGTCTTTCCCCTCTTAAAGACATGTGACTTCTCTCCTCTTGAACACCAAGCATCTGGGGCCTTTGATGTGATTCCTCTTTCTCCCTGTTGAAGAATTTTGTCCCCCTGTCAAAGTGATTAAGATTTGATGTGATCTCTCTCCCCCCTTTGACATCAATTTCCAAGAAGGGCTCTTCTAGATTTTTGTTACAAATGGGTTGGTCCTTGAGGCACAGAGCAAAGCAGCATGTTGAATGTGATGCTGGTAGAGGACAAGAATCATTGAGTGGAGCTAGAGCAAGAAGAATGCAGGAACAAGTGGCAAGTTGTCTTTTTCTGCAGTGAAATCGGTGGCACCGAGTTGTGTGCTTTGGTTTCACCGAAAGGATTCGGTTGGACCGAAAGCAACAGACCGGTGTGACCGAGTTCATCACAGAGAAAACACTTGTCACCTCAGATCACTAGGCAAGTAAGATCTCACAAGGATTTGCAATGAATTGGATGCAGGGAATGCAGAACAGAAATAAAAAGAAAATAAATCTAGATGAAGTTTTTTTTTGAAAGGGGAAACAAATATGCATGAGACACATGCAAGAGCACGGAGAAACACAAGAGAACTTCATCTAGAATTGGTCGGCGACAAATTAACCTATGTTAGAGTATATTGACTTATGAGTCAAGTGAGGGCACTTGATCATAGGTCATACTCATCATTTAAGATCAAAATGGGGTTACCATTTTTCGTTTAAGCATCGTATTGCATTCACATCTTGTTGAGTTTCTTTGACCCATGACTTGGAGTAAAGCTTCTCTAAGATGGAACAACATACCTTGGGTGCTGGTGTTGATCTTGATCATGTAGTTGAACTTGTGTGGGTTGCTCAAGGTTGATGTAGCTCATCAAGAGTTGGGAGCACCACTTGTAATTGGAGTTCATCTACCTACATGGGTTAGTCTTGCAAGGAAGAGCCCTTGTGTATCCAAAATGACAAACATGAAACATGATATAGAATTTGTCAAAGGATATGTTTGAAGGGTTTCATGCTTCCTTGTTTGCAACCACCATTGTGTAGAGACTTGGTGATGTAGAGATTGCTCAAGATGTGAGTGAGTTGCAATCTCATAGATTTAGATTCATCCAAGTACCTACAAGGGTTAGATAGCATGCAAGGGTGCAAGTATATCCAAGACATATCATCATACACTACTAGGAAAAGGGCTATAGATAGGACTGATTCTAATGGCGCACCAGGTAAGTAGTGCGCCACTACTATATACTAATGGCACACCGGTTGCTCGTGCACCATTAGTGTGGAAGACACTAATGGCGCACCTTGCTCACGGTGCGCCACGACTATTGATTTTTTCCCATTTTTCCATACAAACTAATGGCTAGGATGGCAAAGTGCGCCATTACTAGTTAGAACTAGTAATGGCGCACGACCAAGACAAAGGCGCCATTAGTATATAATTTTTTTACTTTTTGCAAACCTACTAATGGTGCACTATGCCAAAGCCCAGTCGTGTTTATACGAAGCCAAATCCAAGACCGAGCGTAAGCGTCACCCTTGAAAATGAGCCATGGGTACTGGCTTCCCAAGTGGACCAATGCTTCTTCATTACCGACCGCCAAAGCCCAGTCGTGTTGTCGTGAGGAGAGGCAAAAGGAAGATCATCAGAATGGATGGAGTAGCCAATGAGCAAGACTTTGACAAGTACGGCGACCCGAAGATCGAACATGACGACGACGATGAAGTAGCAGCACACACACCACAAGAAGAAGCAGGACCACCCTACTTAAAGGACGTCTGTTCCACAGAAGAACTCCATTTGCGAAAAAGAAGGGCAAGAAGATTGTGAACAGATAGCTAGCTAAGATCGATTGTATTTAAATCGTAGTCTTCATTTCTCGATTGTATTTCATGGGCACTTTTTGATATCATGAATATTTTAAATTTCATGGGCACTTTTGAATTCATGAGGACACTTGATCTCGATCCCCTCCATATCCATCTCGATTTCCTCCATCTCGATCTCGATCCCACTTCCTCCCCGCTCCCACGGCCGCCGCCGATGATATTTTCAAGTAAGAAATTTGAACATATTTTTAAAAAATTATTACTTTTTATAAAAAAATATTACTGTTATGATTTAAACAAGTTTGAACATATTTAAACACAAATAAATATAAAAACAGCATTTAAAATGCATAAAAAAATATTGGGGAGCCTGGAAATCGAACACAGGACCTCCTGGTGTGTGTGCTACGTGCTGACCAGTCGGGCTAGTGGGTGGGTTCATTGTAGATAGGGTTAGGTTGTAGATATGGTTAGTGGGCTAGATTAAAACTTATGGCGCACCGAGGGTTGGTGCGCCTTTAGAATAGTCATACTTATGGCGCACGACTGGACGGTGCGCCATTAGAACCCCTAGCTATCCTCACTCCCTCTCGCCAGCTCCCCTTCGACCCTCTCTCCCTCGCCACCAGATCCACCTGCTGCCCGACCCACGCCGCCCGCCCGCCCAGCGCCTCCGTCTCCGTCGCCGCCCCAGTCAGCCCTGCCCTACCCCCCATCGCCGTCCGCTCCCAATCCACCCTTCCCTCGCCTTTCACCGCACCCACCCACCCTCCTCGCCTTTCCCAGCCCTCGAGCTCCACCGTGCAGAGGCGACAGGCAAGGCGGCGGCAGAATCTGCTTCAACACTGGCCGGCGAGCAGCGGAACTGTGGCGCGACGGTGCTCGACCCCTCCACCCCCTCCACCTCTTCTTCCTCGGTCGCCGCTGTCTTCCTCAACTTCGCTACCTCTGTTGCTACTAAGCTGTCATGAGGGCCTCCTTGCGCCTCCCAGTGAGCTCCGCCTCTCCCCTCTTCCTTCTCGCAAACACTCTGTTTGTCCAGCAAATCAGCGATAATCCTGTTGATTCCGGCTGTAGTATTTCAATCCAACAGTAGCGCCGAACGGCAGTGGCATCATTCTGGGGTATAGTTAGGGCCATGATGGCACAAGCATTTAAACAACTGATACAATATTACAAAAAACAATGCACAATGATTTTGCTAGTAGTTAAGCAAAGAGCAACTTTTCCCCAAGAAAAGAAAGAGAATTAGTTTGTAAATAACACTGACAAATGGAACACGCCGATCAGTTATCACTGCAATTTCCAACATATATATGACATTTTCTGTTTGAGTTGTTAGTTTTTCCCATTTCTCGTTCAGTCAATTCAGCCAAATGCTAAACCTTTATACTGAGAGATGGAAGCAGATGCTTCTGTGGTAGTATAATTTTTTACTAGGTTGCCGTAAGAGGGGGCTTCTGGTAAAACTACCGGGAATTGTTATGCACAAATTGCTAGTGGTTGCTTGGCCACTCACTACAACTAATTTCACATAACCAAAATGATAAAAAGGGAGATGATGGCAACCAGTTTAGAAAACATTGTACTAGTGAGTGGTAACTAGTTTGAAGAAAATTGTAAATAAGATTCCAGCAAATTAGTGATCTAATTGTGATAATCCTGCTCAGATCCCCACTTGCAGAGAGGCAGGCAATGCCTCTATATGCTCTGTTTACTGCCTAGCTAGAGCACAAACCTAGCCCCAGTTGTGTATTCCCAATTGCTAGTGGTCTAGCCGATGTTTCCCTAGTTGGGTGAGACTGACTTGGCTCTTTCTTGGAGGAGACAGATCAAACAAGTGTTGTCAGCTTTTGTTTGAACTTCAAAGAGTGTTGTGACTTGGCTCTTAATCAAAAGACTGTTGTCAGTTTTTGTTTGAACTTTGTTCGATTGGAGGAAATTACTCTTAAATGCTAGTCCTATTCGGTGGAGATTTTTCTTGTCCCGAGGTACATCAAGATATTTTTCTCGATAATATTATAAAACTGCACGGTGTGTGTTCAACTTGTATCTTGTAGCTTAAGTTTAACTTGTCCCGAGTTACACTCAAGTTATAATGTGTTTAACTAGTAAAATTCAGTTAACAACAACATCGGTAAAATTCAGTTAATTAACTGAATAGCTCTGCCTAAATAATAAATAGATAAAGGTAAAACTAAACCATGCTCAATGATGAGATGATGTCAACTGACAACCAAAGCAAACTTGTTCATCATTACAAAAGCAAACTTGTTCAACAGAACAAAAGCAATCTTGTTCAACCACATAACAACAAACTGAGACACAGTAGTAGGGGTCAACCCAATACCAAAAACAACTCAAAAACCCCAGAGTAGGGGTCATCCCAATGATCCTCCGCCTCTTGCCGAGCTCGAAACCTTCTTTGGTGATTTCGATTTTTTCCATGCTCGTAGGTGACGACGCATCTTCATGGCGTACTCGATGAGCTTGTTTGGCAGTGGGCTGTCCCCATAGTAGGTGGTCCGAATTCCTGTCGATCTTCTGCTTCATTTTTTAGTAGGATGGGTGGATGAGGCTGGCTGCAAACTCAGCCAAAGACTGCCACTTCTTTCCATTGTTTGGAACTCTCCATTTGTGCTGCAAGTCGACGTACTTGTCGGGGTTGATCTCCAAACCAGACAACTTCAGCTTCTCCTTGGCGCCCCAATGCGAAGCCAACAAAGGTATCTGACTTCTTCTCCTGCAGGAGCGGGCGGAGTTCCTTGGGCCTGCATCAAAATAATCTTTAGCATTCAAATTCATGTACTTCAAAAACTTCAGAAACTACAGAATTAAAATGGGTTCAGTTGAAGCAAAATTCAGTTCAAATAGAATCTTCAGTTCTGACCAAAATTCAGTTAAAACAGTATGATCACAACAACTACTAAATGATCACAACAACTACAAGACAACATTCTGTATGATCAAAACAGCAAGCATAACATCTCAATGATGTATTTTTTTGCAATCTTTTGCATTACAAGACAATATCCAAATAATCTTTATCATTCAAATTCATCTACTTAAAAACTTGAAACTACAGAATTAAAATGGGTTCAGTTGAAGCAAAATTCAGTTAAAATAGCATCTTCAGTTCTGACCAAAATTCAGTTAAAACAGTATGATCACAACAACTACTAAATGATCACAACAACTACAAGACAACATTCTGTATGATCAAAACAGCAAGCATAACATCTCAATGATGTATTTTTTGCAATCTTTTGCATTACAAGACAACATTCATAACAGCTACTAAATGATCACAAAAACTTGTAGACAACATTCTGTATGATCACCAAAAAAATACTTCAGAACTGGATGTTTTTACCATTTGGTTGCTGCGGTGAGGTGGTATACCAGGACGAGATCCTCCACGCATATTTGCAGAACTGCAGCAATTTGCGGAGGTTTGTCTTCCCTGGTATACTCGACATCAACGCCGATATTCCGAGAAAGCATGCCGCTGAGCCTCCTCCTGATCTTGCGGCTCATCTTGTCGGCTTCGTCTGGATTCTTTGGTGCATACGACATCCAGCTGCTCCTTCAGTGGATATCAACCTTGAGCGGCACGGTGTAGTCCCGCTTACGCCTGGGACCGGGACCGAACATCGTCGTCGACCACCAGCGGCTCCTTGCCGTGACGCCTCACCACGGTGATGCTTGGCAGACGGAGGAGTTGCTCCATGATGCCTCCGCCATTCTCTTGGCGGAGAGGGGAGTTGCTCCACGATTCCTCCGCCATTGCCCTCCGGCCAGCGATGGTGGAGGCAAGAGGGGAGTTGCTTGATGCCGGAGGCAGAGGGAGGTAGAGGGAGGAAGATGGAGCGGCAATGGAATGAGGAGGGAGGCAGAGGGAGGAAGATGGAGCGGCAATGGAATATGAGGGGAGTTACGGGCGTGGAAGGAAACCCCTCTGCGTCGTGGGGAGTTGCCGGTGGAGGGAGACGTGGGGAGTTGCCTCGAAAACTCAAACGTCCTGCCCCTTGGAGGGGAGACGGGCCTCGAAAACTCCGGAGGGAGACGTGGGGAGTTGCCTCGAAAACTCAAACGCCCCGCCTTTTGTCCCGCGTTCAACTTCACAGCTTTTCTGCTCTCTATTTCTCTTCTTGTTCAGCGATTACACAGCTAACAGAAAACGAGAAACTAGGCCACTTTCGGGTCATGAGCACTGCCATCCCAGCGCTCCCCGCGTGCCACCCGCGATGCAGCCATGACCGTCTTGTTCGTGCCATCCCATGGTCGGGTCAGGGCCGCGGAGAAACCTAGTTCGTGCCAACCCATGGTCGGATTATTTGAAACTGAAAGTAAACTTCTCTGATGAAACTGACAGAGACTGAAAACTACACCTATATCTAACAAAACTGAAGGTGTTCTTCAGCAGCTGATTAAAATTCAGTTAACAACAACATCAGTAAAATTCAGTTAATTAACTGAAGAAGAGAAGAGAGCAAGAGGAGTACTTGCATTAACTGAAACGTTTTACTTTATACTTGCATGCATTCTTTGCTTGTTTACATTCATTCTTGTAAACTGAACATGCTCATCTATCTATCTATCTATCTATCTACCTGCTTAAGTATGTATGTATGCATTGTATTTTTTATTTCCTTTGGAAAGTAAAGTTTATTTCCTAGCTGGCATGGCATGATGGCTCATGGATCCTCATTGCAGCTACGCTTGAGCTCAATCTGATCTCATCTGAAATGAATCTATAAATACAGAGTGTAGTTAGTTCTGAGTAGCAGAAATAGTTCTGGATGCGATTACTTGCATGGGCCTGGCTGATGAAGAAAATTTTTATATATATTCATACCGATGTTGACTCTATAAATCATACTTATTGGACATGTTTTATGTGTTGATCCATCAATTGATCACATTGAGAAAGACCATCGTGTCTCCCACCATTTTGCAAAGGTCATGTCTCCGACCATCGTGTCGTGATGAATTTGCAGGTACCCGAGAGGCCCTTGAGTTTGTCGGAATGTTGATTAACTTCCGTTCAGCAAATTCGGTACTCCATATGTCCTATTTTCAGCAAAGGTCATGCTGAAATTTTCCGTGAATTTTAGCATGACTTTGCTAAAATAGGACATATGGGGTACTTTATGACTAATGCATGGGCCGGTTATCTTAGTACTTAGTTAAGTAGGATCAATCGCCCGCCATTCTTGCTGCATTAAACCATAGGTGGCAATAGAGCCAAGTGATTAGGCCCAACTTAGAATTCTCCTTAGCATCGATAAACCCTAGATGATAAACCCAACATAGGTGGCAATAGAGCCAAGTGATTAGTGCCAAGTGATTAGGCCCAACCTAGGGTGCCTCGACATCGATAAACCCTAAATGATGAAAACTTAACTTGGCTGCCCGGATGCCTCGGTGTCGATGAGAACCTAAATGATGTACGCTTAGGCTTTTAGGGTGCCTCGGCGTCGACAAACCCTAAATGATGAAAGCTTAGGCTTTTAGGGTGCCTCGGTGTCGACAAACCCTAAATGATGAGACCATGATCTTGTTCCTTGACAATAACCAACTTTTTGACCAAACTTTTTTCCTATTTAGAGCTAAACATGGCCCACAACGATGAGGCCGGTGGTTCGGGCGGCAAGCAATTCTGGGAGCTGTCCCAGGAGATGGAGGAGCAACCTCACCACTATGAGGACGCCGCGGAAGACACCGATCCTGATTACACAACCCCTAGTGGCGTCGGGATGACACCACTGATGGTGCCGCCGAGGATGCCACCACCGATGATGGCGGCACACACCGATGATGGTAGTTTAGATGATCGATATCGACTTGTAATGTGAAGACAAACTCGATACTGGCGGTCTTGAGACTTGTAATGTTTTATCTTTGTTCGGTCTTTTGAATTCGGAGACTAATATGATGAATTGTATTTGGAGACTAATCTTCTATTGTATTCAATGAATCTGATGTTGCGGTGTGCTGCTGTCTATATTCTGTCCAATAATATATTTTGTCACCTGTGCAAAAATCAGAAAAGCAAAAAAAAACCTAATATTCATACTAATGGCGCATCAAGGCAGTGCGCCATTAGTATGCCAAAGGATACTAATGGTGCATCAAGGCGAGTGCGCCATTAGTGTGACAAAGCACATGGTTACATATGGTTTCCCGGGAGGCATACTAATGGCGCATGGAGTTACATACTAATGGCACCTTGCCAGGTGCGCCATTAGTATACCAGATACTAATGGCGCAAGATGGTGCGCCATTAGTAAAAATTTAATGAGCAAGAAAGATTAATGGCGCACCGGTAGTGCGCCATTAGTAGGCAAAACCGAGGCGCCATTAGTAGGCCTTTTCCTAGTAGTGATAAGAGAAATATCAAGGATTAGTCAAAGGCTCATGCCTTGCATGTATGCAAAGGGAGTTCCTACTCCAAGTTTGAAGCATCAATGATGTTCAATTCACCTCTCAATCGGCAAAAAACTTTCTCATCAAGTGGTTTGGTCAATATATCCGCCAATTGCTTATCGGTGCGAACATGCTTAAGATCAATGTCCCCTTTAGCAACATGATCTCGAATGAAATGATGACGAACTTCAATGTGCTTAGTTCGAGAATGTTGCACAGGATTATGAGCAATCTTAATAGAACTTTCATTGTCACAAAGCAATGGAACATGTTTCACATATATCCCATAATCCTTAAGAGTTTGGGTCATCCAAAGTAATTGAGCACAACATGAACCAGCGGCAATGCATTCCGCTTCGGCGGTGGATAAGGATACCGAGTTTTGTTTCTTGGAGGACCAAGACACAAGAGATCTACCAAGAAATTGACAAGTACCCGAAGTGGACTTTCGATCAACCTTATCTCCGGCATAGTCCGAATCGGAGTAGCTGACAAGATCGAAAGAAGAACTCTTAGGATACCAAATGCCAAAATTTGGTGTATGTATTAAGTATCTCACTATCCTTTTCACATCCTTAAGATGACATTCTTTAGGGGCGCTTGATATCGTGCACACATGCACACACTTAGCATAATGTCGGGACGAGACGCACATAGATATAACAATGAACCAATCATAGAGTGGTAAACTTTTTGATCAACCGGTTCACCATCTTTGATCAAATCAAGATGTCCACTAGTAGGCATGGATGTATTCATACCTTTGCATTCTTGCATATTGAACTTCTTGAATAAGTCCTTGGTGTACTTTGTTTGGGAAACAAAGGTACCTTCCTTAGTTTGCTTGATTTGCAAACCAAGAAAGAATTTGAGTTCACTCATCATAGACATCTCAAACTTCTTCGACATTAGCTTTCCAAACTTCTCACTAAATGAGGGTTAGTCGTACCAAATATAATATCATCAACATAAATTTGGCACACAAATAGTTCTCCATTAACCCTTTTAGTGAAAAGAGTAGAATCTATTTTCCCAATTTCAAAGCCTTTTTCAATAAGGAACTTAGTCAAGCATTTATACCACGCTCTAGGAGCTTGTTTAAGACCATAAAGAGCTTTGTGAAGTTTGTAAACATGATTAGGTTTCTTAGGATTCACATAGCCAGGAGATTGCTTAACATAAACTCCCTCCTCAATTTCACCATTTAGAAAAGCACTTTTAATGTCCATTTGGTACAAGGTGATATCATGGTGATTAGCATAAGCAATTAAGATGCGAATGGACTCATGTCTAGCAACGGGGGCATATGTCTCACCATAGTCCATACCTTCGACTTGAGCGTAGCCTTGGGCTACGAGACGTTCTTTGTTGCGAACTACTTGTCCATCTTATTCTTGCTTGTTGCGAAACACCCATTTGGTACCAATGATGTTGTGGTTGTTGTCGGGCTTCTCTACCAATGTCCACACTTGGTTTCTCTCAACGTTGTGTAGCTCTTCATTCATGGCGTTTATCCAATCCGGATCTTCCGATGCTTCTTCAACCTTCATAGGTTCAATGCTAGAGATGAATGAATAATGTTCACAAAAATTAGCCAAACGAGTTTTAGAGCGAGTGATTCTCCCGATTTGGATATCATTGTATATTTGCTCGACGGGATGGTCTTTGGCGACTCTTGATCGAACTCGTGGGAGCTTTTGCTTGGGTCGGGGTGGAACATCTTCTTCATCTTGTCCTTCTTCTTGGCCTTCTTCATTGTTGACGTTGTCGTTCTCTTCTCGTGGTGAAGGAGGTTGATGAGATTCATCTTGGTGTACTTCCTAGTTTTCTTCATCTTGTTTTCTCCCACTCATGGATGCTTCCATGTCGACTCTTGGTTCACCTTGACGTGAGGTGGAAGCTTCCACTTGGACGGACGAGGTACTCTCCTTCACCTCCGTTGGACGGATCTTGCTAATAGACAAGTCTTGGATTGCTTCCGAAGGGTCTTTATCTCCTACATCAATTGGCAATTGCTCTACTTGCGAGCCGTTAGATTCATCAAACATCACATCTGCCATCTCTTCAACCTTTCAGGTGAAATTGTTGTAGACACGGTAAGTGTGAGAGTTTGAGCCATAACCAAGTAGGAAACCTTCATGAGACTTAGGAGCAAATTTAGAACGATGATGCTTATCAAGAATGTAGCACTTTGAGCCGAATACTCGAAAGTATCCAACTTGGGGTTTGTTACCGTGAGGAGCTCAGATGCTTTGTCTTGCCGAGTAGCTTGTGAAGATCCAAGCAATTTGTTGCATGACAAGTTGTCTCAACCGCTCCGCCTGTAAGTGTTTTGGAGTCTTGTACTCATCAAGCATCGTTCTTGCCATCTCAATAAGAGTCCGGTTCTTCCTCTCAACAACTCCATTTTGTTGAGGCATGTACGTAGCCGAGAACTCGTGTGAGATCCTTTCTTCATCAACAAAGGTATCCACACTTGCGTTCTTGAACTCCGTTCTGTTGTCGCTCCGAACCTTCTTGATCTTCACTTCAAATTGAATTTGGGCCTTCCTAGCAAAGTTTTTGAAGATCTTTTGGACCTGCGATTTATCATCAAGAAAGAACACCCACGTAAATCTTGAAAAATCATCTACTATGACTAGACCAAATGAGTTACCACCGAGACTCTTGTAGGCATTCGGACCAAAGAGATCCATGTGAAGTAGCTCGAGCGGTCTTCTCGTGGTCATGATGTTCTTCACAGGGTGACTTCCTCCAACTTGTTTTCCTTCTTGACAAGCACTACAAAGTCTATCCTTGTCAAATATAACATCTTTTACTCCAAGGATATGATCACCTTTAATAAGCTTGTCAAGTTTTCGCATGGCCACATGACCTAGCCTTCTATGCCACAACCAGCCTTTAGAAGATTTAGCAATTAAGCAAGTTCTAGGATGAGCCTTTTTAGTGAAATCAACAATGTAAAGATCGCCTCTACGTATACCGGTAAAGACCATTTTATGAGTGTATCTTCGAAACACTTGGCAATCTACTTCAGTAAATAGGACATTGAAACCGAAATCAGCCAGTCTAGATACTGAAAGTAAATTGTACCCAAGAGATTCAATGAGCATGACATTTTGTATGGAGCTATCATGTGAGATGGACACCTTACCGAGGCCAACCAGCTTACCCTTTGAGTTATCACCAAAAGTGACATACTTTTGAGGGCCATCGTTTTTAGCAAGCTCATGAAACATATCTTTGTCTCCGGTCATATGATCAGTACATCCACTATCAAGGACCCATTCCTTTCCTCTAGCCATGTAGTCGCGAAGATTAGCCATAAGACCAAAGTGTCTCATTGCATCATCAAGATCATAGTCACGATCATCATCATCATCATAGTATCCATGTTCAACATCGTCTTGTATTTGATCAATTCCTAGAGAGGGTAATTCATTAGATAAATGATCATCACAATGGTCATCTTTATGAATTCTAATAGCTTCGAAGATGATATTGCTAATGATTCCAACATCTCCTTTGGCACGCATGAGATTGGTAAGCTCAAATAGACAATCACCAAACTTAGGATCACCGAATTCATCTTACTCAAGGCAATAGACTTATGGAGAATTTCATCTAAGTTTTGCAAGGAATAGTTTGGAAATCTTTCCCCAAGAAATCTCCATATAGTGTAGGCACAATCAAGAGTAGGCAAACATCCAATCAAGTTTCTAGGCAAGCCTCTAGTGATAAGATTAACAGTTCTAAGGTTGCGGATCATGTCAATAGACTCATCAAGGGTAGGATGCAAAGGATCAACATGAGGTGCACAAGGGCTAGTAATGTACTTGTTCAAATGATATTCATTGAAAATCTCAAGCATCTCATTTTTCCACTCATGAAAGAACTCTCCATCAAGAATAGGCACTTTACGTCTAAGACTCCCCAACGTAGACTCATCCATCTTCCTCCAATGGTGATTAAACCAAAACAATGCAGACCAAAGCTCTGATACCAATTGAAAGGATCGAGAAGAGATGTCTAGAGGGGGGTGAATAGACTCTTAGTAAGAAAAGTTGCAGTTTTTAATTTCTTTAAGTTGTAGCGGAGTTTTAGCACAAGTTCACACATTCACAATACATAGCAAGCAAGCATGATAAGAGTATATGAGCAGCGAAAAGTAAATCATGCAAGTTGCAAGAATGTAAAGGGATGGGATTGGAGTATGCAAACGCAATTGGAGACACGGTGATTTTTTATCCGTGGTTCCGATAGGTGGTGCTATCATACATCCACGTTGATGGAGACTTCAACCCACGAAGGGTAACGGTTGCGGAATTCCATGAAGGGCTCCACCCACGAAGGTTCCACGAAGAAGCAACCTTGTCTATCCCACCATGGCCATCGCCCACTGTCGGTGTCAAAACCGGCGGATCTCGGGTAGGTGGTCCCGAACTGTGCGTCTAGGCGGATGGTAACAGGAGACAAGGGACACGATGTTTTTACCCAGGTTCGGGCCCTCTCGATGGAGGTAATACCCTACTCCTGCTTGATTAATATTGATGATATGGGTAGTACAAGAGTAGATCTACCACGAGATCGAGAGGCTAAACCTAGAAGCTAGCCTATGGTATGATTGTTGTATATTGTATATCTGTCGACTAGCCCGGCCTCCGCTTATATAATGCACCGCAGGCCTAGGATAACAAGAGTCCTAGCCGAATCACGCCGGTGGGGAGGAGTCCTTGTCTTGATCGCCAAGTCTTGTGGAACCTTTCTTGTATGCGGCAACTGTCCGGATCGCCCATGAGTATACGGCCATGGGGATCCTCGGCCCAATCCAACTGATCGGGAGACGACGTGGTGAGTACCCCTTGTCCAGACACCGCCAAGAGCCCTGAACAGGTCTTCGTTAGGGACGCCTCCTCGATTCTTCCTCGAATCGTTCTTCATCTTCGGTCGTTGGTCTTGAAAACTGGTTCAACAAATCTTCTCATCTTCGATCTTGAGGATCGCCGAAATGCATTCGACGAGTTTACATGTCGGGTATCCGAGGAGCCCCTTTAAGTTTCTGGCCTTTATCTATGCCTTGTCATTTTTATGCCACACCTCAGGTTTGAAGTTGTTCCTGGGCGGTAGCATCCTCTTGCGTCCGAGCTCCAACGCCGAACTGCATTCGAGGTATCTTTTGCAGCCGAGCACCAATGCCGGACAGCTTTCAAGCTCTAACGCCGGACTATGTATCCGAGCTCCAACGCCGGACTGTATCCGAGCTCCAATGCCGGACTATGTATCCGAGCTCCAACACCGGATTGTATCCGAGGTGTCGTAAATCACCTTGGTTCAAAGAAGTTTGAAGGAGTTTAGCCGAGCTTAATGCCGGAAATGCCCTCTATGGAGCCAGCCACTAGCGCCCGAGCTTTATGTCGGATCGCTTCCGAGGTGGTGCACCACCCGGAATATGGGCCGATTTTTGTCAATATTTTTATTGGTGCAATTTATTCTCCGCCGAGATACATAGCCTTGAGCCCTTAAGGTGGGTATCGGTCTAAAACCCGAGATGCACATGAAGGATGGCATAATACCGCTGATCCCCGTAGCTGCTGAGACTCAGGTTGATTTGCAAAATCGGTCTGAGGATCAAGTCCTAACTCGGCAGAATACTTCGGGACACAAAAAGCGGCATGCTCAGTCCTCAAGACTCAGGTTGGGTGCGCCGACCAACCTGAGGATCAAAATCTCCTCGGAAACTGTATTGCACTTAAAATTTTCTGCATAGAACAGGCAATGCAAGAGCCTCGAGACATCGGGTCGGGTGGCAACACCAGATCGAGGGATCAATGTGCCCCTTTAATATTTGTAAATAATAAGCCCGAAGCCCAAGAGTTCTCGAGCCTTAATGCGGCACGGGTGGTCAATTAAGGATCGATATCCATAGTAAAATCACAAATTATGTGTAATGACTCAATGTATCCAAGTACTTTATGTCATTAATGCTCGGATCCGCAAGATTGTACAAAACTTTGTTGACCGAATTATCGGCGTCAACCTCCTCGCCAAGAGCCGAGGAGTGTTTGTCCTACTTTGTAAAGCCTTTATGAGGGCAAAGATTTATGACAAACAAGGCAATCTGGCCATACGGTTTTATAAACAAAGGTACGCAGAGAGATATGTTATATTACTGCTTAATGTAAGAAATGTCTTCCAAAGAAAATAGTCCCGCTTATCGGTTCCTTTCTTTGGGTTGTCATGCTAAGCATGATCATGAAACCTCAGCTCCAATGTAAGAGCAAAATATTGAGGATTTAGTTTGGGAGGCCGCCATTAGCCCCGGTAGTGTTCGCAACAAATGAGGTCAAACCGAAACACTTCGCCAATGTTATGAATGGCCCTTCATTTAATATAGTCATCGGATCGCTGACCAGTTTACACCTATTGTGACGGTCGGTTTTCGGATTTCTCCACCGAGGTGCTTGACCATGCGAAATGGAAGCACAATCGCAGTGGTTCTCCCTTTGCACACCTAGCGAACAAAGCGGAACGTAGGGAGGCAAGCGCGAGCCGCAACCCAACTGATGCATATATAGCAATATCCGAGAATGTTTTTGCCGAATCTCTAAAGGTGTCCGCGCGCAGATGCGAGACTTGTGCTGAAAACACACAAATAGTTTAAAACTGCCAAAAGCTTGAAAACTAAAAACGCCAAGAAAACATGACGTCCAACAAGATCAAGTGTTCGGTGCCAATCTGAAAATTGGACTTTAGAAAAAAAGTGCTTCTGTCGTGCTTTAACATGACACATCCTATCTAAAGACTTCAAGCGGGCCAGCCTACGGCTTCAACCTCCCATCCCGAAGGCGGAGTACTTCTCATTAGGCCAGTTTAGAAAACTAAACTCTAGCGGTTTTGAGAGAGAAATTAGGCTCCCCAGCTAGTGACCGCATACTCGTGTCGAAAAAAAAGGAGTGATAAATAATAAAAACTTTGCAATGACTAAGAAGAAAAACACTTAGTATGAAACGGCTCAAATAAACATAAGAGCCCCCAAATGACTTGGGTAAAAGTTGACTATATAATGTAAGGTGACATGCAGAATGCCTTCTAGCCGGATTGTAGATCGTTTGTCGTAGCGGACCTTTTCGCTTCAACCTCTGGACCCAATAGTCCGGAGTGTGTCCGAATACCCTCGCGGTTATAAAAACCGGGGCATGCGTGGAGACCAGGCGTAGGGGTCATTAGTGCTTTATCAGACAAGTGCCCAACTAGTTATATTACATGGTTAGAAAGAAACATCTTCCAGGGAGAATAGTTCCGTTAGGGGTTCCTTTCCCTGGGAGGCATGCCCTAAAGAGCATGTCCGGACTGCGAAAAGAGCAGAAAAACATCTGGGGGCAGGTAAATAAATAGGTAAGAAATCATCTTTTAACCGACCGAGTATTCCCTTAAGAACGCTAGCTTTCGGCTTGACCTACCTGAGGTAAACATCCGGGTGACCCGGCAAGAATAACGCAGAGGTGCTCCCTTTACCACCTAGCCGAACAATCGGGAACGTAGGGGTAAGCACAGGAGCCACGCAACCCAGCTTGGCCAAAACTTAAGTCATATCGATGCATATAATGGTGAATAAAAGGTACATGCAGAAGTGTGACACATGTGTTGGGCATAAAGCCCGAATTAATAAGCTTCATTAAAGAAGCCCCAGTGTATAATGAGCGCTGGTAAGCGCTGGCCAAGTGTCTTGAACAAAGTTTCGACAAGGAAAATTTTTACAAGCAACTTTTTTCCAAAAAAGTATAATGCTTGGTCGAACCGAACACAAGTTAGAAATTTATAACTTTGAGCATGAAGGAAACTTAGCTGGTTAATGTGTTCGGTATTGACGATGCGGTCCGAGTTTGATACGGGACAAGGTTCCATCCCCCAAGCCGGTCCCGAGGTGGCGGAGCAAAGAGCTCAGCACTGTGAAGTGGTGACATAGCACGGTCAATGCAGGACGGCAGAGTGATGCCAAGTCCACGGCATGGGGTAATGAAGTGTTGACGAAGCCCCCGTCCCAGCCGAGGTGACGCTAAAGGATATAGTCCGTTGGATCATTTTCCGTGCACAAAAAATAGTGCAAACCAGAGATAATAGTAATAAAAAAAATCTTTGCATAATAAGTAATTTATGCAAAGTGAGTAATAAAAGAAATATGGCCTGGCGCCGAAGTCAATGTCGATGCAGGGCGGCGGCGTGATGCGATAAAGGCATGGCAAGGCCTGAATTCACAGGTCGGTTCGAGTTCCGGATGCGGCGTTCGCCGGACTATGTACGGAAACTGACCGGACCACCATGCGACCGTCGTTAATGTGGCCACCATTTGATAGACCTGCGTATAGATGATGGAACAAAGCAGAGTAATAATTCCTTGGGAAAAATAAACCCGAACAAGCAAAAATTGCTGGGATTAATAGCACCTGGTTTATTTGTTGTAGCGGTTCGAAGAAAGGTTACTCCCAAAATTGGGACTCGATCCGCACACCCATTGCCTGATGGGTGATGAAGCGAAGGCATGACGATGCTGGCAAAGGCTGGCTCGCCGAGGCAAAGCCCGTGGTCCAGCTAATGTGATGAAGCTGGTTGGCCGGTGACGCCGGAGTCTCCGGGGTAAGTTGATGAAGGGATGACGAAGCCCCCAGTCCAGGCGAGGAGACGGAGCAGGTCGGTAAGGAGATGTGTCAGCCGAGGTGTTGAAGTAGTTCGGCGTGATGGACACCGGCTCGATGAAGCAACAGTTTGGCCAGGCCGATGCAGGTCGTAGCTTGTGACGTGATCAATGCTGGCTTCATGAAGTGATCGTGCGACGATGCCGGTGTGCCCGCTCCGTGTAATCCGTGGGGCGGCGATGTTGGTGACGATTTATCCTTCACGATGCCGAACTATTGTTCGGCTGGCCGAGATGATGATCCGAAGAAATTGAGCTCGGCTCAACAAAGCGACGACGTGTCTAACGCAGGTCGGCCGCCGTGGAGTGATGTTGTCGGTTGGTTTGACACCGCACGACGGTGAAGTTCAGACAGCAAGAATACTTTTAATACTACTGGGATGTGTTTGAGAATAAAACACAACACCCCATACGAAAAACTTCCTTCAAATAGGATGTCCGAGATCCCGTTCATAAAGCAGATGAAGTCGGGTCGGATTCGTTCTCGCGCAGAAAATAGATCTGAAAAGTGATGTACTAATCGGAAGGTTCCTGGAGTTTGGACGGTCGGATCGAGCTGAAATTTGGAGGGGTGGTAGATATAGGAATTCCGCAGCCAATCAACGGTTGGATCTTCCAAAGGATGTCCGAGCTAGAAGCTGGACACCACGCCCTAAACTCGTCCAGATTCTCGTCCAGATTCAATGCGGCTCCGTATATCGGAGATTGCCAGAGATTCCTCCATCGAACTTCACGAAATTTTCCAGGGTTGTTGTAGACTCAATTCCGCACTATTTCGCCGAAGAAATCATCGAACCGACGCTCGAGGAGGCGGTGACGGCGGATACAAGTTCGCTGTCCAGGAAAACAGCGCGGTCGCCCGAGGGTAATGTTGACTTTGAGCCCCCGGGCTCACTGGATGATTCCTCCATGATCTTGATAGAGATCGGAGCTGATGTTGACGAAGGCCCTCATCCGAACATGACGATCGGAGATAGGGCGCAGTCCTTGGTCGAACCAAGGTGACCAATGAGCTGGTGACGAATATGCCAAGTCGCAGCTGATCTCATGGGCGCAGCCATCGACCTTTTGCCGAACACACAGAGGAACTCTCAATGAAAGCACCAATGTCGGTGTCAAAACTGGCTGATCTCGGGTAGGGGGTCCCGAACTGTGCGTTTAGGCGGATGGTAATAGGAGACAAGGGACACGATGTTTTTACCCAGGTTCGGGCCCTCTCAATGTAGGTAATACCCTACTCCTGCTTGATTAATATTGATGATATGGGTAGTACAAGAGTAGATCTACCACGAGATCAGAGAGGCTAAACCGTAGAAGCTAGCCTATGGTATGATTGTTGTATATTGTATATCTGTCGACTAGCCTGGCCTCGGTTGATATAATGCACCAGAGGCCTAGGATAACAAGAGTCCTAGCCGAATACGCCGGTGGGGAGGAGTCCTTGTCTTGATCGCCATGTCTTGTGGAATCTTCCTTGTATGCGGCAACTGTCCGGACTGGCACATGAGTATACGGCCATGGGGATCCTCGGCCCAATCCAACTGATCGGGAGAGGACGTGGTGAGTACCCCCTAGTCCAGGACACCGTCACCCACGAAGGACTTGCCTCACTAGGGTAGATCTTCACGAAGTAGGCGATCTCCTTGCCCGTACAAACTCCTTGGTTCAACTCCAAAATCTTGACGGAAGCTCCCAAGTGACACCTAGCCAATCTAGGAGACACCACTCTCCAAAAGGTAATAGATGGTGTGTTGATGATGAACTCATTGCTCTTGTGCTTCAAATGATAGTCTCCCCAACACTCAACTCTCTCTCATAGGATAGGATTTGGTAGAAAGATGATTTGAGTGGAAAGCAACTTGGGGAAGGCTAGAGATCAAGATTTATGTGGTTGGAATGGAACATCTTGACCTCAACACAAATGTAGGTGGTTCTCTCTCGTAAAAATGTATGTTGGAAGTGTAGGCATGTTCTGATGGCTCTCTCCATGAATGAAGAGTTGGTGGAGGGGTATATATAGCCTCCACACAAAATCTAACTGCTATACACAAATCACCAAACTCGGTGGGACTGAATCAGACAACCTGGTCGCACTGATTTGGTTCATAATGTGACTGTTAGGATTTTCGGTGGGACTGACATGATCAACTCGGTGGGACCGATGTGCTAGGGTTAGGGTAAAGCCTCATCTCGATTTGACCGATTACACAAACTCGGTGGGACCGACTTGGGTAATAAGCGAAACAGAGAGTTGGCCAAGCAAACTTGGTGGGACCGATTGCATAGTTCGGTGAGACCAAAATTAATGCAATTGGCAACAGAGAGTTTGCAAGCCCATCTCGGTGAGACCGAGATCCCATCGATGATATCGAATTGATTAGGGTTTCTGGCAGTGGCTATGTCAACTGAACTCGATGGCGCCGGATAGAAAGTTTCGGTGGGGCCAAGTTTGACTTTTGGTTTGGGATATATGTGGATGTGAGAAAGTAGTTGAGGGCTTTGGAGCATATCACTAAGCACTTTGAGCAAGCAAGCCATTTAGCAACACCTCATCCCCTCTTAATAGTATTGGCTTTCCTATGGACTCAATGTGATCTTCGATCACTAAAATGAAAGATGTAGAGTCCCGAGCTTTGAGCTTGAGCCAATCTTCTGTCCTTAGCACCTTGAAGGGGTTCCACATACTATTGTCCATGCCACTCCATGGTTGAACTTATCTGAAGAATACTAGCTGAAAGCATTAGTCCAACAAGAGATATGTTGACATTAATTACCAAAATCACCCAGGGAGCACTTGTGCTTTCATATGCGCACCCATGTGGAAGAAGAAATCTATTTTTGGGACCTACCCTATTGGAAAGACCTAGAGGTCCGCTCTGCAATCGACCTGATGCACGTGACGAAGAATCTTTGCGTGAACCTACTAGGCTTCTTGGGCGTGTATGGGAAGACAAAAGATACACCAGAGGCACGGGAGGACCAGCAACGTGTGCATGAAAAAGACGGCATGCCTCCAAAGCAGTAAGAAGGTCCTGCCAGCTACGCTCTTACCAAAGAAGAGAAGGAAATCTTCATTGAATGCCTGCTCAGTATGAAGGTCCCGTCTGGCTTCTCGTCAAATATAAAGGGAATAATAAATATGGCAGAGAAAAAGTTCCGGAACCTAAAGTCTCATGGCTGCCACGTGATTATGATTCAACTGCTTCCGGTTGCATTGAGGGGGCTTCTCCAAAAAAATGTTCAATTAGCCATTGTGAAGCTATGTGCATTCCTCAATGCAATCTCTCAGAAGGTGATCGATCCAGAAATCCTACCAAGGTTAAGGAGTGATTTGGCGTAATGTCTTGTCGGTTTGAGTTGGTGTTCCCACCATCCTTCTTCAATATCATGACACACGCCCTAGTTCATCTAGACGCATTTAGATTGCCATTCTGGGCCCTGTATTTCTAAGCAATATGTTTCGGTTTGAGAGGTTCATGGGAGTCTTAAAGAAATATGTTCGTAACCGTGCTAGGCCAGAAGTGAAGAAATATGCCCTAGAGGCAATAATAATGTTGTTATTTTATATTTCCTTATTCCTGATAAAGGATTATTATTCATGCTAGAATTGTATTGATCGGAAACTTAATTACATGTGTGAATACATAAACAAATACCGTGTCCCTAGTATGCCTCTACTAGACTAGCTCGCAGATCAAAGATGGTTAAGGTTTCCTAACCACATACATGTGTTGTCATTTGATAATGGGATCACATCATTAGGTGAATGATGTGATGGACAAGACCCACCCGTTAGCTTAGCATAATGATCGTTCAGTTTTACTGCTATTACTTTATTCATATCAAATACATATTCCTTCGACTATGAGATTAAGCAACTCCTGGATACTGGAGGAATGCCTTGTGTGCTATCTAACGTCACAACGTAACTGGGTGATTACAAAGATGCTCTAGAGGTATCTCCGAAGGTGTTTGTTGAGTTGGCATAGATCAAGATTGGGATTTGTCACTCCGAGTATCGGAGAGGTATCTCTGGGCCCTCTCGGTAATACACATCATAAGAAGCCTTGCAAGCAAAGTGACTAATGAGTTAGTGTTAGTTGCGGGATGATGGATTACGGAACGAGTAAAGAGACATTCCGGTAACGAGATTGAACTAGGTATGAAGATATGGACGATCGAATCTCGGGCAAGTAACATACCGATCGACAAAGGGAATAACGTATGTTGTCATAACGGTTCGACCAATAAAGATCTTCGTAGAATATGTATGATCCAGTATGAGCATCCAGGTTCCGCTATTGGTTATTTACCGTAGAGGTGTCCTGGTCATGTCTACATAGTTCTCGAACCCATAGGGTCCGCACGCTTAACGCTCGATGACGTTATTGTATTATATGAGTTATGTGATTTGGTGACCGAATGTTGTTCGGAGTCTCGAATGAGATCATGGAAATGACGAGGAGTCTTGAAATGGTCGAGAGGTAAAGATTGATATATAGGACGATGTTATTCAGACACCGGAAGTGTTTCGAAGGGTACCTGGTACATATAGGGTCACCGGAAGGGGTTCTGGGCACCCCCCGGCACAAATATGGGCTTAATGGGCCAAGGGAGGGATAGGCCAGCCCACAAGGGGCTGGTGTGCCCCTCCACTAGGCCAGTCAGCCCTAGGGAAAGGAAAGGGGGGAGGGCAAGTCCCTCCTTCCTTCCCTTCATCAAGGGAGAAAGGAAAGGCGGCGAACTGCAGGAGCCCAAGTGGGATTCGGCCCACTTGGGGCGCCCCTTGGCCTCTCCCCTCTCCCACCCACCTATATATATGAGGTGGGGGCACCTAGAACACATAACATCAATTGTTAGCCGTGTGCGGCGTCCCCCTCCACAGTTTACGCCTCCGATCATATATTCGTAGTGCTTAGGGGAAGCCCTACATGGATCACTTCATCATCACCGTCACCATGTCGTCAGGTCGACGAAACTCATCTACTTCGTTGACATATTGCTGGATCAAGAGGACGAGAGACGTCATCGAGTTGACCATGTGCAGAACTCGGAGGTGCCGTACGTTCGGTGCTTGATCGGTCGGAGCTAGAAGAAGTTCGACTAAATCAACTGCGTTGTCAAACGCTTCCGCTTTAGGTCTACGAGGGTACGTAGACATACTCTCCCCCTCTCGTAGCTATGCATCTCCTAGATAGATCTTTCGCGAGCGTAGGAAATTTTTCGAAATTGCATGCTACGTTTCCCAACAGTGGCATCATGAGCCAGGTCTATGCGTAGATGATATTGATGTCTACTACACAACCTTCTTCTTGTAGACGTTGTTGGGCCTCCAAGTGCAGAGGTTTGTAGGACAGTAGCAAATTTTCCTCAAGTGGATGAACTAAGGTTTATCAATCCGTGGGAGGCGTAAGATGAAGATGGTCTCTCTCAAACAACCCTGCAACCAAATAACAAAGAGTCTCTTGTATCCCCAACACACCCAATACAATGGTAAATTGTATAGGTGCACTAGTTCGGCGAAGAGATGGTGATAGAAGTGCAATATGGATGGTAGATATAGGTTTTTGTAATCTGAAAATATAAAAATAGCAAGGTAACTAATGATAAAAGTGAGCGTAAACGGTATTGCAATGCTAGGAAACAAGGCCTAGGGTTCATACTTTCACTAGTGCAAGTTCTCTCAACAATAATAACATAATTGGAGCAAATAACTATCCCTCAACATGCAACAAAGAGTCACTCCAAAGTCACTAATAGTGGAGAACAAACGAAGAGATTATTGTAAGGTACGAAACCACCTCAAAGTTATTCTTTTTGATCGATCTATTCAAGAGTCCGTAGTAAAATAATGTGAAGCTATTCTTTCCATTCGATCTACCCTAGAGTTCGTACTAGAATGACAACTTAAGACACAAATCAACCAAAACCCTAATGTCACCTAGATATTCCAATGTCACCTAGATAATCCAATGTCACCTCAAGTATCCGCGGGTATGATTATATGATATGCATCACACAATCTCATATTCATCTATTCAACCAACACAAAGAACATGAAAGAGTGCCCCAAAGTTTCTACCGGAGAGTCAAGACGAAAACATGTGCCAACCCCTATGCATAAGTTCACAAGGTCACAGAACCAGCAAGTTGATCACCAAAACATACATCAAGTGGATCACCTGGATATCCCATTGTCACCATAGATAAGCACATGCAAGACATACATCAAGAGTTCTCAAATCCTTAAAGACTCAATCCGATAAGATAACTCCAAAGGGAAAACTCAATCCATTACAAGAGAGTAGAGGGGGAGAAACATCATAAGATCCAACTATAATAGCAAAGCTCGCGATACATCAAGATCGTGCCAAATCAAGAACACGAGAGAGAGATCAAACTCATAGCTACTGGTACATACCCTCAGCCGCGAGGGTCAACTAATCCCTCCTCGTCATGGAGAGCGCCGGGATGATGAAGATGGCCACCGGTGAGGGATCCCCCCTCCGAAAAGGTGCCGGAACAGGGTCCCGATTGGTTTTTGGTGGCTACAGAGGCTTGCGGTGGCGAACTCCAGATCTAGGTTATGTTCTGGAAGTTTGGGTATATATAAGAAGTTTTGGCGCCGGGAACAAGTAAGGGGTCTCCGAGGCGGCCACGAGGTAGGGGGCGCGCCAGGGGTAGGGCGCGCCCACCCTCGTGGGTGCCTCGACTCTTCGGGTCCGTCTCGGATGCTCCGTGGGCTTCTTCTGGTCCAAAAACAATCTCCGTGAAATTTCAGGTCAATTGGAATCCGTTTTGTTTTCCTTTTGTGCGATACTCAAAAATAAGGAAAAAACATAAACTGGCACTGGGCTTTGGGTTAATAGGTTAGTCCCAAAAATCATATAAAACAGCATATAAAACATCCAAGATGGATAATATAATAGCATGGAACAATCAAAAATTATAGATACGTTGGCGACGTGTCAAGCATCCCCAAGCTTTATTCCTGCTCGTCCTCGAGTAGGTAAATGATAAAAACAGAATTTTTGATGTGGAATTCTACCTAACATAATTTTCAATGTAATTTCTTTTATTGTGGCAAGAATGTTCAGATCCGAAAGATTCAAGACAAAAGTTTAATATTGACATAAAAATAATAATACTTCAAGCATACTAACAAAGCAATTATGTCTTCTCAAAATAACATGGCCAAAGTAAGTTATCCCTACAAAATCATACGGTTTGGCTATGCTCTATCTTCGTCACACAAAATACTCAAATCATGCACAACCCCGGTTTCAGCCAAGCAATTGTTTCATACTTTGATTTTTTCAACTTTCACGCAATACATGAGCGTGAGCCATGGACATAGCACTATGGGTGGAATAGAATATAATGATGGGGGTTGTGTGGAGAATACAAAAAGGAGAAAGTCTCACATTGACGCGGCTAATCAACGGGCTAGGGAGATGCCCGTCAATTGATATGAATGCAAGGAGTAGGGATTGCCATGCAACGGATGCACTAGAGCTATAAATGTATGAAAGCTCGACAAAAGAAACTAAGTGGGTGTGCATCCAACTTGCTTTCTCACGAAGACCTAAGGCATTGGAGGAAGCCCATTGTTGGAATATACAAGCCAAGTTCTATAATGAAAAATTCCCACTAGTATATGAAAGTGACAAAATAAGAGACTCTCTATCATAAAGATCATGGTGCTACTTTGAAGCAGAAGTGTGGAAAAAGGATAGTAGTATTGTCCCTTCTTATTTATTTAATTTTTTGGGCCTTTCTCTTTTTTTGGCCTTTCTCTCTTTTTTATTTGGGACAATGCTCTATGAATGGTGATCATCACACTTCTATTTATTTACAACTCAATGATTACAACTCGATACTAGAACAAAATATGACTCTATATGAATGCCTCCGGCGGTGTACTGGGATGGGAAATGAATCAAGAGTGACATGTATGATAAGTTATGCATGGTGGCTTTGCCACAAATACGATGTCAACTACATGATCATGCAAGGCAATATGACAATGATGAAGCGTGTCATAATAAATGAAACGGTGGAAAGTTGCATGGCAATATATCTCGAAATGGCTATGGAAATGCCATAATAGGTAGGTATGGTGGCTGTATTGAGGAAGATATAAGGAGGTTTATGTGTGATCGAGCGTATCATATCACGGGGTTTGTATGTACCGGCGAAGTTTGCACCAACTCTCGAGGTGAGAAAGAGCAATGCACGGTACCGAAGAGGCTAGCAATGATGGAAGGGTGAGAGTGCGTATAATACATGGACTCAACATTAGTCATAATGAACTCACATACTTATTTGCAAAAATCTACAAGTCATCAAAACAAAGTACTACACGCATGCCCCTAGTGGAAGGGTTGGTAGGAGTTAACCATCGCGCGATCCCGACCTCCACACAAAGGAAGACAATCAAAGAAATACTTCATGCTTCAAATTTGTCACACAACGGTTACCATACGTGCATGCTACGGGACTTGCAAACCTCAACACAAGTATTTCTCAAATTCACAACTACTCTACTAGCATGACTCTAATATCACCATCCTCATATCTCAAAACGATCATCAAGCATCAAACTTCTCATAGTATTCATTGCACTTTATATGAAAGTATTTATTATACCCATCATGAATGTCCATCATATTAGGACTAAATTCATCACCAAAGCAAATTACCATGTTGTTTAAGACTCTAAAAATAATATAAGTGAAGCATGAGAGTTCATCTATTTCTTCAAAATAAAACCACCATCGTGCTCTGAAAAGATTTAAGTGAAGCACTAGAGCAAACGACAAACTACTCCGAAAGATATAAGTGAAGATGAATGAGTAGTCGAATAATTATGTAACTATGTGAAGACTCTTTAACATTTAAGAATTTCAGATCTTGGGATATTATTCAAACATCAAGCAAAACAAAAAAAATGACATTTCAAGGATAGCACACATCATGTGTAGAAGCAAAAACTTAGGTTCAACCGATACTAACCGATAATTGTTGAAGAAGAAAGGTGGGATGCCAACCGGGGCATCCCCAAGCTTAGATGCTTGAGACTTCTTGAAATATTATCTTGGGATGCCTTGGGAATCCCCAAGCTTGAGCTTTTGTGTCTCCTTAATTCCTTTTATATCTCGGTTTCCCTAAATCTCAAATACTTCATCCACACAAAACTCAACAAGAACTCGTGAGATAAGTTAGTATAAACCAATGCAAAAACCTTATCATTCTCTACTGTAAAAAATCATTAAAATTATTATTCAACATTGCATACTAAATGTCTCTGCATATTTAATACTCCTATCCTCAAATAGAATCATTAAACAAGCAAACATATGCAACCAATGCAAACATACCAGCAATCTGCCAAAACAGTACAGTGTGTAAAGAATGCAAGAGTATCAATACTTCCCTAACTCCAAACATTATGAAATTCTACCACACTGTAGAAAATTTATCAGAGATCAATATGAAAAAAGTTTCAACATTTTATCGTATTCTGGATTTTCTATCGAATTTTTGCAACAGCGATAAACTTTCTGTTTTGAAACAGCAACATGTATACTTGCAAAATAAGCATGGTAAAGGTTATCCTTGATATTTTTATTGGAAATAGAGATGCAAATCATTATTATAAATAACAGCAAGAAAATACTAACAAAATAAATTGACGCTCCAAGCAAAACACATATCATGTGGTGAATAAAAATATAGCTGCAAGTAAAGTTACCGATGAACGAAGATTTAAAGAGGGGATGCCATCCGGCATCCCCAAGCTTAGGCTCTTGGTTGTCCTTGAATATTACCTTGGGGTTCCTTGGTAATCCCCAAGCTTAGGCTCTTGCAACTCCTAATTCCATAGTCCATCGAATATTTACCCAGAACTTGAAAACTTCACAACACAAAACTCAACAGAAAACTCGTAAGCTCAGTTAGTACAAGAAAATAAATCACCACTTTTGGTACTGTTGTGAACTCATTCTAAATTCATATTGGTGTAGTATCTACTGTATTCCAACTTCTCTATGGTTCGTACCCTCTGATACTACTCATAGATTCATCAAAATAAGCAAACAACACATAGAAAACAGAATCTGTCAAAAACAGAACAGTCTGTAGTAATCTGTATCAAACGTATACTTCTGGAACTCCAAAAATTCTACCAAATCAGGAAGAACTAATAAATTTGTTTACTAATCTTACGCAAAACGAATCAACTGAAAAGCACGTTCCTGTATCAAAAGTTTCTGTTTTTCAGCAAGATCAACACAACTATCACCGTAAGCTATGCTAAAGGTCTTACTTGGCACTTTATTATAAGAAAAGCTATAAAACATGATTACTACAGTAGCATAATCATGTGAACACACAAAAATAGTAAGGTTAAATATTGGGTTGTCTCCCAACAAGCGCTTTTGTTTATTGCGTTTTTAGCTAGGCATGATGATGACAATGATGCTCACATAAAAGATTAGAATTGAGACATAACGGGAGCATCATGAAGCATATGACTAGCACATTTAAGCCTAAAACACTTCCTATGCATAGGTATTTTGGGAGCAAACAACTTATGGGAACAAGAATCAACTAGCATAGGAAGGTAAAACAAGCATAGCTTCAAGATTTTCAACACACAGAGAAGAAACTTGATATTATTGCAATTCCTACAAGCATATGTTCCTCCCTCATAATAATTTTTAGTGGCATCATGAATGAATTCAACGATATAACCATCACATAAAGCATTATTTTCATGATGCACAAGCATATAAATTTTACTACTCTCCACATAAGCAAACTTCTTCTCATGAATAGTAGTGGGAGCAAACTCAACAAAATAATTATCATGTGAAGCATAATCCAGTTGAAAATTAAAATCATGATGACAAGTTTCATTGTTATCTTTATTCTTTATAGCATACGCGTCTTCACAATAATCATCATAAATAGGAGGCATGCTTTCATCATAGTAAATTTTCTCATCAAAACTTGGGGGACAAAAAATATCATCTTCATCAAACATAGCATCCCCAAGCTTGTGGCTTTGCATATCATCAGCATCGTGGGTTCTCAAAGAATTCATACTAACAACATTGGCATCATGCTCATCATTCAAAGATTTAGTGCCAAACATTTTAATGCATTCTTCCTCTAGCAATTGAGCACAATTATCGGAATCCTTATTTTCACGGAAGACATTAAAAAGATGAAGCATATGAGGCACCCTCAATTCCATTTTTTGTAGTTTTCTTTTATAGATTAAACTAGTGATAAAACAAGAAACTAAAAGATTCGATTGCAAGATCTAAAGATATACCTTCAAGCACTCACCTCCTCGGCAGCGGCGCCTGAAAAGAGCTTGATGTCTACTACACAACCTTCTTCTTGTAGACGTTGTTGGGCCTCCAAGTGCAGAGGTTTGTAGGACAATAGCAAATTTCCCTCAAGTGGATGACCTAAGGTTTATCAATCCGTGGGAGGTGTAGGATGAAGATGGTCTTTCTCAAACAACCCTGCAACCAAATAACAAAGAGTCTCTTGTGTCCCCAACACACCCAATACAATGGTAAATTGTATAGGTGCACTAGTTCGGCGAAGAGATGGTGATACAAGTGCAATATGGATGGTAGATATAGGTTTTTGTAATCTGAAAATATAAAAACATCAAGGTAACTAATGATAAAAGTGAGCGTAAACGGTATTGCAATGCTAGGAAACAAGGCCTAGGGTTCGTACTTTCACTAGTGCAAGTTCTCTCAACGATAATAACATAACAGGATCATATAACTATCCCTCAACATGCAACAAAGAGTCACTCCAAAGTCACTAATAGCGGAGAACAAATGAAGAGATTATTGTAGGGTACGAAACCACCTCAAAGTTATTCTTTCTGATTGATCTATTCAAGAATCCATAGTAAAATAACACGAAGCTATTCTTTCCGTTTGATGTATCCTAGAGTTCGTACTAGAATAACACCTTAAGACACAAATCAACCAAAACCTTAATGTCACCTAGATACTCCAATGTCGCCTCAAGTATCCGTGGGTATGACTATACGATATGCATCACACAATCTCAGATTCATCTATTCAACCAACAGAAAGAACTTCAAAGAGTGCCCCAAAGTTTCTACCGGAGAGTCAAGACGAAAATGTGTGCCAACCCCTATGCATAAGTTCACAAGGTCACAGAACCCGCAAGTTGATCACCAAAACATACATCAACTAGATCACATGAATATCCCATTGTCACCGCAGGTAAGCACATGCAAGACATACATCAAGTGTTCTCAAATCCTTAAAGACTCAATCCAATAAGATAACTTCAAAGGGAAAACTCAATCTATTACAAGAGAGTAGAGGGGGAGAAACATCATAAGATCCAACTATAATAGCAAAGCTCGCGATACATCAAGATTGTGCAAAATGAAGAACACGAGAGAGAGAGAGAGATCAAACACATAGCTACTGGTACATACCCTCAGCCCCGAGGGTGAACTACTCCCTCCTCGTCATGGAGAGGGCCGGGATGATGAAGATGGCCACCGGTGAGGGAGGGTGCCAGAACAGGGTCCCGACTTGTTTTTGGTGGCTACAGAGGCTTGCAGCGGCGGAATTCCCTATCTAGGTTATGTTCTGGAAGTTTGGGTATATATACGAGGTGTTTGCGTCGGGAACAAGTCAGGGGGGTCTCCGAGGCGGCCACGAGGTAGGGGGGCGTGCCCAGGGGGGTAGGGCGGGCCCCCACCCTCGTGGGTGCCTCGGGACTCTTCTGGTCCATCTCCGATGCTCCGTGGGCTTCTTCTTGTCCAAAAAAAATCTCCGTAAAATTTCAGGTCAACTGGACTCCGTTTGGTTTTCCTTTTCTGCGATACTCAAAAACAAGGAAAAAATAGAAACTGGCACTGGGCTCTGGGTTAATAGGTTAGTCCCAAAAATCATATAAAACAGCATATAAATGCATATAAAACATCCTAGATGGATAATATAATAGCATGGAACAATAAAAAATTATAGATACGTTGGAGACGTATCAGATATGCACGAGTAGAACACAAACAGTTGTGGGCGGTGATAGTCATACTGTTTACCACCGACGTCTTATTTTGATTCGGCTGTATTGTGGGATGAAGCGGCCCACACCAACCTTACATGACCACGTTCATGAGACCGGTTCCACCGACAGACATGCAACTAGTTTTGTATAATAGGGGCTGGCGGGTGTCTGTTTCTCCTACTTAGTTGAATCGAATTTGACTACGGCTGATCCTTGAAGAAGGTTAAAACAGCAAACTTGACGAAACACTATTGTGGTTTTGATGCGTAGGTAAGCACAGTTCTTGCTAGAATCCCATAGCAGCCACGTAAAACTTGCAACAACAAAGTAGAGGACGTCTAACTTGTTTTTGCAGGGCATGTTGTGATGTGATATGGTCAAGACTTGATGTGATAAACGTTATTGTATGAGATGATGATGTTTTGTAAGATGTCTGACAACCGGCAGGAGCCTTTTCGTTGTCTCTTTATTGTATGAAATTCAAACGCCATGTAATTGTTTTACTTTATCACTATGCGTTAGCGATAGTTGTAGAAGCAATAGTCAAGTAGACGACCATGATGCTACGATGGATCAAGGTGTCAAGCCGTTGACAATGGAGATCATGACGATGCTTTGGAGGGGGAGATCAAAAGCACAAGATAATGATGGCCATATCATGTTACATATTTTAATTGCATGTGATGTTTATCTTTTATGCATCTTATTTTGCTTAGTACGGCGGTAGCATTATAAGATGATCCCTTAACTAAATTTCAAGGTATAAGTGTTCTCCCTGAGTATGCAATTGCTATGACAAATACAGTTGTGTTGAGACACCACGTGATGATCGGGTGTGATAGACTCTACGTTCAGATACAGCGGGTGCAAGACAGTTGTGCACATGTGGAATACTCAGGTTAAACTTGACGAGCCTAGCATGTACAGACATGGCCACGGAACACTGGAGACCGAAAGGTCGAACGTGAATTATATAGTAAATATGATCAACATCGAGATGTTCACCATTGATGACTATGTTGGAAATATGCCCTAGAGGCAATAATAAAAGGATATTATTATATTTCCTTGTTCATGATAATTGTCTTTTATTCATGCTATAATTGTATTATCTGGAAATCGTAATACACGTGTGAATACATAGACTACAACATGTCCCTAGTAAGCCTCTAGTTGACTAGCTCATTGATCAATAGATAGTCATGGTTTCCTGACTATGGACATTGGATGTCCTTGATAATGGGATCACATCATTAGGAGAATGATGTGATGGACAAGACCCAATCCTAAGCATATCACAAGATCGTGTAGTTCGTTTGCTAGAGCTTTTCCAATGTCAAGTATCCTTTCCTTAGACCATGAGATCGTGTAACTCCCGGATAGCGAGGGAGTGCTTTGGTGTACCAAACGTCACAACGAATCGGGTGACTATAAAGGTATACTAAGGGTATCTCCGAAGTGTCTGTTGGGTTGACATGGATCGAGATCGATTTGTCGCCCAGATGACGGAGAGGTATCTCTGGGCCCACTCGGTAATGCATCATCATAATGAGCTCAAAGTGACCAAGTGTTTGGTCACGGGATCATGCATTACTGCACGAGTAAAGTGACTTGCGGTAACGAGATTGAACGAGGTAATGAGATACCGACGATCGAATCTCGGGCAAGTAACATACCGATTGACAAAGGGAATTGTATACGGGGTTGCTTGAATCCTCGACATCGTGGTTCATCCGATGGGATCATTGTGGAACATGTGGGAGCCAACATGGGTATCCAGATCCTGCTGTTGGTTATTGGCCGGAGAGCTGTCTCGGTCATATGTTCAGATGATTCCCGAAACCGTAAGGTCTACACACTTAAGGTTCGGTGACGCTAGGGTTATTAGGAAGACGTGTATGTGATTACCGAATGTTGTTCGGAGTCCCGGATAAGATCCCGAGCGTCACAAGGAGTTCCGGAATGGTCTGGAGGTGAAGATTTATATATGGGAAGTTGTCATACGGTCACCGGAAAGTTTCGGGGGCATATCGGTATTGTACCGGGGCCACCGTAGGGGTTCTGGGGGTCCACCAGGAGGGGCCACCTCTTACGGAGGACCTTATGGGCTATAGGGAGACGGGAACCAGCCCAAGTGGGCTGGGGCGCCACAACCCCCTAGGGGCCCATGCGCCTAGGGTTTGGTGGAAACCCCTAGAGGGCGCCTTGCTTGGGCGGCAAGCCCTCCTTGGCCGCCCCTCTAGATCTCTTCTAGAGGGGCCGCCCCTTCCCCCTTCCCTTATAAATAGAGGGGCGAGGGGAGGGTTGCACACAACATCCAAGGCGCAGCCCCACCCCTCCCCAACACCTCTCCTCCTCCGCGTGAGCTTAGCGAAGCCCTGCCAGAGAACTGCCACTCCATCACCACCACGCCGTCGTGCTGCTGTTGGAGCCTACTTCCACAACCACTCACTCCTCCTTGCTGGATCAAGGTGCGGAGACGCCATCTGCCTCCGCACTTGTGTTGAACGCGGAGGTGCTGTCCGTTCGGCACTTGGTCATCGGTGATTTGGATCACGATTAGTACGACTCCTCAACCCCGTTCTCTTGAACGCTTCCGCCGCGATCTACAAAGGTATGTAGATGCACTCCTATCACTCGTTGCTAGATGAACTCATAGATGGATCTTGGTGAAACCGTAGGAAATTTTTTATTTTCTGCAATGTTCTCCAACAGACTACTCCATCTTACGTGATGATCGGACATGGTTTAGTTGATTTGGATCACGTGTCATTTAGATGACTTGAGGGATGTCTATCTAAGTGGGAGTTCTTAAGTAATTTGATTAATTGAACTTAATTTATCATGAACTTAGTCCTGATAGTATTTGCAAATTATGTTGTAGATCAATAGCTCGCGTTGTAGCTCCCCTATGTTTTTGATATTTTCCTAGAGAAAACTAAGTTGAAAGATGATAGTAGCAATGTTGCGGACTGGGTCCGTGATCTGAGGATTATCCTCATTGCTGCACAGAAAAATTATGTCCTTGATGCACCGTTAGCTGACAGACCTATTGCAGGAGCAGATGCAGACGTTATGAACGTTTGGCAAGCTTGATATGATGACTACTTAATAGTTTAGTGCGCCATGCTTTACGGCTTAGAACCGGGACTTCAAAAATGTTTTGAACGCCACGGAGCATATGAGATGTTCCAGGAGCTGAAATTGGTATTTCAGACTCATGCCCGTGTCGGGAGGTATGAGACCTTTGGCAAGGACTTTGACTACAAGATGGAGGATAATAGCTCAGCTAGTGAGCATGTGCTCAGAATATCTGGGTGCTACAATCACTTGAATCAAGTGGGAGTTAATCTTCCAGATAAGATAGTGATTGACAGAGTTCTCTAGTCACTATCACCAAGCTACTAGAACTTCGTGATTGATACATCTCCAACTTATCTATAATTTTTGATTGTTCCATGCTATTATATTATCCATATAGGATGTTTTATATGCTGTTATATGATTTTTGGGACTAACCTATTAACCTAGAGCCTAGTGCCAGTTTCTGTTTTTCCTTGTTTTTGAGTATCGCAGAAAAGGAAAATCAAACGAAGTCCAATTGACCTGAAATTTCACTTGAGCTTATTTTTGGACCGTAAGAAGGCCCTGAGTAATAGAGTTGGGCTGGAAGAGTCGGGCTGCCCACGAGGGTGGGGGGCGCGCCCACCCCCTGGGCGCGCCTCCCTACCTCGTGGACAGCCCGAAGACCCCCCCTGACTTGTTCTCGATGCCAAAACCTCTTATATATACCCAAACTTCCAGAACATAACCTAGATCGGGAGTTCCACCGCCGCAAGCCTCTGTAGAGCCACCAAAACCAATCGGGCCCTTGCTCCAAAGACTCGCCGGAGGGGGCATCCATCACCGTGGCCATCATCATCATCCCGGCGATCTCCATGACGAGGAGGGAGTAGTTCACCCTCGGGGCTGAGGGTATGTACCAGTAGCTATGTGTTGGATCTCTGTCTCTCTCTCGTGTTCTTGATTTGGCACGATCTTGATGTGCCGCGGGCTTTGCTATTATAGTTGGATCTTATGATGTTTCTCCCCCTCTACTCTCTTGTAATGGGTTAAGTTCTCCCTTTTAAGTTATCTTATCGGATTGAGCTTTCAGGATTTGAGAACACTTGATGTATGTCTTGCATGTGCTTATCTGTGGTGACAATGGGATATTCACGTGATCTACTCGATGTATGCTTTGGTGATCAACTTGCGGGTTCTGTGGCCTTGTGAACTTATGCATAGGGGTTGGCACACGTTTTTATCTTGACTCTCCGGTAGAAACTTTAGGGCACTTTGTGAAGTTCTTTGTGTTGGTTGAATAGATGAATCTGAGATTGTGTGATGCATATCGTATAATCATACCCACGGATACTTGAGGTGACATTGGAGTATCTAGGTGACATTAGGGTTTTGGTTGATTTGTGTCTTAAGGTGTTATTCTAGTACAAACTCTAGGATAGATTGAACGGAAAGAATAGGTTCGTGTTATTTTACTACGGACTCATGAATAGATCGATAAGAAAGAATAACTTTGAGGTGGTTTCGTACCCTACAATAATCTCTTCGTTTGTTCTCCGCTATTAGTGACTTTGGATTGACTCTTTGGTGCACTTGATGGAAATTTGCTACTGTCCTACAATCCTCTGCACTTGGAGGCCCAACAACGTCTACAAGGAGACGGTTGCGTAGTAGACATCAAGCTCTTTTCTATCGCCGTTGCCGGGGAGGTTAGCGCTTGAAGGTATATCTTTAGATCTTGCAATCGAATCTTTTTGTTTCTTGTTTTATCACTAGTTTAGTCTATAAAAGAAAATTACAAAAAAATGGAATTGAGGGTGCCTCATATGCTTCATCTTTTTAATGTCTTCCGTGAAAAATAAGGATTCCGATAATTCTGCTCAATTGCTAGAGGAAGAATGCATTGAAATGTTTGGCACTAGATCTTTGAATGATGAGCATGATTGCAATGTTATTAGTATGAATTCTTTGAATACCCATGATGCTAATGATATGCAAAGCCACAAGCTTGGGGATGCTATGATTGATGAAGATGATATTTTTAGTCCCCCAAGTTTTGATGAGCAAATTTATTATGATGAAATCATGCCTCCTATTTATGATGATTATTGTGATGACACGTATGCTATAAAGAATAAAGATAACCATGAAACTTGTCATCATGATTTTAATTTTCAATTGGATTATGCTTCACATGATAGTTATTTTGTTGAGTTTGCTCCCACTACTATTCTGAATGAGAAGAATTTTGATCATGTGGAGAGTAGTAAATTTTCTATGTTTGTAGATCATCAAAAGAATGCTTTATGTGATGGGTATATTGTTGAATTCATTCATGATGCTACTGAAAATTATTATGAGGGAGGAACATATGCTTGTAGGAATTGCAACAATATCAAGTTTCCTCTCTATGTGCTTAAAGTTTTAAAGTTATGCTTGTTTTTCCTTCTTATGCAAGTTGATTCTTGTTCCCATAAGATGTTTGCTCACAAAATTTCCATCCATAGGAAGTGGGTTAGGCTTAAATGTGCTAGTTATATTCTTCATGATTCTCTCTTTATGTTTCAAATCCTATCTTTTATGTGAGCATCATTGTCATCATCATGCCTAGCTAAAAAGGCATTAAAGAAAAGCGCTTGTTGGGAGACAAACCAATATTTACCCTTACTGTTTTTGTGTGTTCACATGATTATTCTACTGTATTAATCATTTTTTATAGCTTTTGTTTCAATAAAGTGCCATGTAAGACCTTTAGGATAGCTTACGGTGATAGTTGCGTTGGTCCTGCTGAAAATCAGAAACTTTGGCGCCCAGTAAATTAGTTTTCATAATTCACAGAAGCGTGATATTGATCTGATTCTTTTTGCTATGGATTGGTACACAAATTTCTCAGGATTTCCTAATTTGGTAGGATTTTTGGAGTTACATAAATATTCGAGAGTTATAGATTACTACAGACTGTTCTGTTTTTGACAGATTCTGATTTCTATGTGGTGTTTGCTTATTTTGAGGAATCTATCAGTAGTATCAGAAGGTATGAACCATAGAGAAGTTGGAATACAGTAGATATTACACCAATACGAATTTGGAATGATTTCACAACAGTACTAAAAGTGGTGATTTATTTTCTTATACTAACAGAGCTCATAATATTTTCTGTTGAGTTTTGTGTTGTCAAGTTTTCATGTTTTGGGTAAAGATTCGATGGACTATCGAATAAGGAGTGGCAAGAGCCTAAGCTTGGTTATGCCCAATGCACCCCAAGGCAATATTCAAGGACAACCAAGAGCCTAATCTTGGGGATGCCCCGGATTGCATCCCCTCTTTCGTCTTCGTTCATCGGTAACTTTACTTGGAGCTATATTTTTATTCACCACATGATATATGTTTCACTTGGAGTGTCATTTTATTTTATTTTGTTTTGCTTGCTGTTTGAATAAAATCCCAAGATCTGAAATTCTTAAATGTTAGACAGTCTTCACATAGTTGCATAATTATTCGACTACTCATTGATCTTTACTTATTTCTTTTGGAGTAGTTTGTCGTTTGCTCTAGTGCTTCACTTATATCCTTTTAGAGCACGGCGGTGGTTTTATTTTGAAGAAATATTTGATCTCTCATGCTTCACTTATATTATTTTGAGAGTCTTTAGAACAACATTGTAATTTGCTTTGGTTATGAATTTAGTCCTAATATGATGGGCATTCAAGATGGGTATAATAAAAACTTTCATATAGAGTGCATTGAATACTATGAGAAGTTTGACACTTGATGATTGTTTTGAGATAAGAAAATGGTGATATTAAAGTTGTGCTAGTTGAGTAATTGTGAATTTGAGAAATACTTGTGTTGAAGTTTGCAAGTCCCGTGAGCATGCACGTATGGTAAACTGCTGTGTAAGAAATTTGAAACATGAGGTGTTCTTTGATTGTCATCCCCATGCGAAGGTCGGGATCGCGCGTTGGTTAACTCCTACCAATCCTTCCCCTAGGAGCATGCGTGTAGTGCTTGGTTTTGATGACTTGTAGATTTTTGCAATAAGTATGTGAGTTCTTTATGACTAATGTTAAGTCCATGGATTATACGCACTCTCACCCTTCCATCATTGTTAGCCTCTTCGATACCATGCATTGCCCTTTCTCACCTTGAGAGTTGGTGCAAACTTCGCCGGTGCATCCAAACCCCATTACATGATACGATCTATCACACATAAACCTCCTTATATCTTCCTCAAAACAGCCACCATACCTACCTATTATGGCATTTCCATAGCCATTCCGAGATATATTGCCATGCAACTTTCCACCGTTTCATTTATTATGACACGCTTTATCATTGTCATATTGCCTTGCATGATCATGTAGTTGACATCGTATTTGTGGCAAAGCCACCATGCATAATTATCATACATGTCACTCTTGATTCATTGCCCATCCCGGTACACCGCCGGAGGCATCCATATAGAGTCATATTTTGTTCTAGGATCGAGTTGTAATCATTGAGTTGTAAATGATAGAAGTGTGATGATCATCATTATTGGAGCATTGTCCCACAAAAAGAAAAAAAAGAAAGGCCAAATAAAAAAAGAAAAATAAAATAAAATAAGAGGGACAATGTTACTATCCTTTTTCCACACTTGTGCTTCAAAGTAGCACCATGATCTTTATGATAGAGAGTCTCTTATTTTTTCACTTTCATATACTAGTGGGAATTTTTCATTATAGAACTTGGCTTGTATATTCCAACAACGGGCTTCCTCAAATGCCCTAGGTCTTCGTGGAGCAAGCAAGTTGGATGCACACCCACTTAGTTTCTTTTGTTGAGCTTTCATACATTTATAGCTCTAGTGCATCCGTTGCATGGCAATCCCTACTCCTTGCATTGTCATCAATTGATGGGCATCTCCCAAGCCCGTTGATTAGCCACGTCAATGTGATAATTTCTCCTTTTTGTCTTCTCCACACAACCCCCATCATTATATTCTATTCCACCCATAGTGCTATGTCCATGGCTCACGCTCATGTATTGCGTGAAAGTTAAAAAAGTTTGAAAAAATCAAAGTATGAAACAATTGCTTTGCTGAAACCGGGTTGTGCATGATTTGAGTATTTTGTGTGATTTAAGATGGAGCATAGCCAAGCTGTATGATTTTGTAGGGATAACTTTCTTTGGCCATGTTATTTTGAGAAGACATAATTGCTTTGTTAGTATGCTTGAAGTATTAATATTTTTATGTCAATATTAAACTTTTGTCTTGAATCTTTCGGATTAGAACATTCATTCCACAATAAAGGAAATTACATTGAAAGTTATGTTAGGTAGCATTCCACATCAAAAATTCTGTTTTTATCATTACCTACTCGAGGACGAGCAGGAATTAAGCTTGGGGATGCTTGATACGTCTCCGATGTATCTATATTTTTGATTGTTCCGTGCTATTATATTACCCATCTAGGATGTTTTATATGCATTTATATGCTATTTTAATTTTTGGGACTAACCTATTAACATAGAGCCCAGTGCAAGTTTCTGTTTTTTCCTTGTTTTTGAGTATCACAGAAAAGGAAAATCAAACGGAGTCCAATTGACCTGAAATTTTACGGAGCTTATTTTTGGACCAGAAGAAGGCCATGGAGTAAAAGACTTGGGCCAGAAGAGTCCTGGGCTGCCCACGAGGGTGGGGGCACGCCAACCCCCCTGGGCATGCCTCCCTAGCTCGTGGACAGCCCGGATACCCCCCTGACTTGTTCTCGATGCCAAAACCTCTTATATATACCCAAACTTCCAGAACATAACCTAGATCGGGAGTTTCGCCGCCGCAAGCCTCTGTAGCCACCAAAAACCAATCGGGACCTGTTCCAAGACCACGGAGGAGGGATCCATCACCAGTGGCCATCTTAATCATCATGGCGCTCTCCATGACGAGGAGGGAGTAGTTCACCCTCGGGGCTGAGGGTATATATGTACCAGTAGCTATGTGTTTGATCTCTCACTCTCTCTCTCTCTCTCTCTCTCTCTCGTGTTCTTGATTTGGCACGATCTTGATGTACCGCGGGCTTTGCTATTATAGTTGGATCTTATGATGTTTCTCCCCCTCTACTCTCTTGTAATGGATTGAGTTCTTCCTTTGAAGTTATCTTATCGGATTGAGCCTTTAAGGATTTGAGAACACTTGATGTATGTCTTGCATGTGCTTATCTGTGGTGACAATGGGATATTCACGTGATATACTTGATGTATGCTTTGGTGATCAACTTGCGGGTTCTGTGGACCTTGTGAACTTATGCATAGGGGTTGGAAACACGTTGCGTCTTGACTCTCCGGTAGAAACTTTGGGGCACTCTTTGAAGTTCTTTGTGTTGGTTGAGTAGATGAATCTGAGATTGTGTGATGCATATCGTATAATCATACCCATGGATACTTGAGGTGACATTGGAGTATCTAGGTGACATTAGGGTTTTGGTTGATTTGTGTCTTAAGGTGTTATTCTAGTACGAACTCAAGGATAGATTGAACGGAAAGAATAGGTTCGTGTCATTTTACTACGGACTCTTGAATAGATCGATCAGAAAGAATAACTTTGAGGTGGTTTCGTACCCTACAATAATCTCTTCTTTTGTTCTTCGCTATTAGTGTCTTTGGAGTGACTCTTTGTTTCATGTTGAGGGATAGTTCTATGATCCAATTATGTTATTACTAGTCATCTACCCGTGCAACTGCACGGGCTAGCAACTTCAGTCCATAAACATGGTCTTTAATATAATTTGGAAAAATAATAAACGTCGAATAACATTCATAATTTCTAATTATAAGTATACTTTTCAAAATCACAGTCACATTTTTAGCCTTTGAATTTATGCACAACCATAATTAATGGCAATGTATAAATTGATGTATGTCCAGTACAAAATGGGAAATTAATGCCTAATTCATCGTAGTAATTCAAAAACTATAAAAAACAATATATGATGGAAAAATTATGGGCAAAAATGATACATGATTGAAAAATAGAAAGATACAAATTGATTATATTTTGGTAAAACGACACATTTTTTGCAACTATAAGTTGGCGACCAAGAGAGACGACAGAAAATAATTGACAAAACCATGCACTGCATTATATCCTGAAGAGAGTAAAAAATAACTTTCTTTTCTTACGGGTGTATCCCAAAACTCTTTCCTTTTATGTGGTCCATATTAACTTATTTATTTTGCATGGTAGTCCGAGTTAACTATATTGTTTGTGGAAAAAAACTCTTATGTATGTTTTGAGAACACGGTACATCACTTGTATGCATGCATCATGTATTATGACTTACTCCTATACATATAAGCATGTAGTCCCCAACTCATCTTTGGATAAGCGTAAAATATTTGCAAATGAATAGATCACATGATTAGATTAGTTATATGGTTCCATATTACTAACATTCTAAAGTATAGCAATCCGGCTGGCAATCTGCTTGATTGATTTTATCTAGATGCAGCACATAAGTACTTCCTCCGTTTCTAAATATAAGTCTTTTTAGAGATTTCACTGTAGAGACAGTATTCGGATGTATATAGACGCCTTTTGGAGTATATGTTCACTCATTTTTGCTTCTTATGTAGTCTATAGTGGAATCTCTTAAAAACTTATATTTATAACGGAAGGAAATAGATACGCACGCATATACGCCTGCAGCCGTGTAGGCATACGCATACATGATCTCGCTTCGGCCGGCTAAAATCGGATCGATCTTAGCAGAACGTCTTGGTGACTTCTCTCGAGAATGTGAAATACATCCATGGATTGCCTGTGTGCTAGCTTTCTTGGGCTAACTTGCAGTGGTGCATGGAGAGCTCCTGTGGTGAATCCATCTAGTAGGATAAAACCAACGTGTGCATGCACCAAATCTCTTTTTACCTGAAACTACCTATGTGCACGAAGGCTTAGACCATCCATCCAGGGAAACGTGTGGTATGGGGATCTTTTTTTATTACTTTTCTTTGGTGGATGGACGTAACGTGTCAAGGACACGTTTCTTTTTTTCTTCTTTTGACTTGCGGATGGATATGTTTCTATTGCGTAACCTCATAGGACTCTTATGTGAAACGTCTAGATTTCTTTTAATCCTAGTCATATATTAAACAATCTTACGGTTATTATTGTTGTTTCTCTAGAATTAACGTGAAGCATCGTATGGTGCTTCCAATTAGTAAATATAAGATTGTTGAGAGAACTTGCACTAGTGAAAGTATGAACCCTAGGCCTTGTTTCCTAGCATTGCAGTACCGTTTATGATCACTTTTGTCATTAGTTACCTTGCTGTTTTTATATTTTCAGATTACAAATACTCATATCTATCGTCCATATTGCACTTGTGTCACCATCTCTTCGCCGAACTAGTGCACCTATACAATTTACCATTGTATTGGGTGTGTTGGGGACACAAGAGACTCTTTGTTATTTGGTTGCAGGGTTGCTTGAGAGAGACCATCTTCATCCTACACCTCCCATGGATTGATAAACCTTAGGTCATCCACTTGAGGGAAATTTGCTACTTTACTACAAACCTCTTCACTTGGAGGCCCAACAACGTCTACAAGGAGAAGGTTGCGTAGTAGACATCAGTGATGAACTATAATATGCAAGGGATGACGAAAACGATTCCCGAGCTCTTCATAATGCTGAAATCGGTGAAGGTAGAAGTCAAGAAAGAGCATCAAGTGTTGATGGTTAACAAGACCACTAGTTTCAAGAAACAGGGCAAGGGAAAGAAAGGGAACTTCAAGAAGAATGGCAAGCAAGTTGTCACTCCCGAGAAGAAGCCCAAAGTTAGACCCAAGAAGTGCTTCTACTTCAAAGGAAATGGTCACTTGAAGCGGAACTACCCCAAATATTTGGATGATAAGAAGGATGGCAAAGTGAACAAAGGTATATTTGATATACATGTTATTGATGTGTACCTTACTAGTGCTCGTAGTATCCCCTAGGTATTTGATGCTTGTTCGGTTGCTAAGATTAGTAACTCGAAGCAGGAGTTGCAGAATAAACGAAGACTAGTTGAGGGTGAGATGACGATGTGTGCTGGAAGTAGTTCCAAGATTGATATGATCATCATCGCAAACTCCCTATACTTTCGGGATTAGTGTTAAACCTAAATAAATGTTATTTGGTGTTTGCGTTGAGCATGAACAAGATCGGATCGTGTTTATTGCAATATGGTTATTCATTTAAGTCCGAGAATAATTCTTATTCTGTTTACATGAATAAAACCTTCTATGGTCATACACCCAAGGTGGATGGTTTACTGAATCTCGATCGTACTAATACAAATATTCATAATATTGAAGCCAAAAGATGCAGAGTTGATAATGATTGTGCAACAATACTTGTGGCACAGCCGTTTAGGTCATATTGGTATAAAGCGCATGAAGAAACTCGATGCTGATGGACTTTTGGAATCACTTGATTATGAATCATTTGATACTTGGGAACCATGCCTCATGGGCAAGATGACTAAAACTCTGTTCTCCGGAACAATGAGCGAGCTAATTAATGACTTACTAGAAATAATACATACCGATGTACGCGGTTCGATGAGTGTTGAAGCACGGGGCGGGTATTGTAATTTTCTCACCTTCACAGATGATTCGAGTAGATATGGTTATATCTACTTAATGAAACACAAGTCTGAAACATTTGAAAAGTTCAAAGAATTTCATAGTGAAGTAGAGAATCATCGTGAATAAGAAAATAAAGTTTCTACGATCCGATCATGGAGGCTAATATTTGGGTTACGAGTTTGGTCTTCATTTGAAATAATGTGGAATAGTTTCACAGCTCACGCCACCTGGAATACCACAGCGTAATGGTGTGTCCAAACGTCGTAATCGTACTCTATTGGATATGGTGCGTTCTATGATGTCTCTTACCGATTTTCCTTTATCATTTTGGGGTTATGCATTAGGGACAGCTGCATTCACGTTAAATAGGGCACCATCTAAACCCGCTGAGATGACACCGTATGAACTATAGTTTGCAAAGAAACCAAAGCTGTCTTTTCTCAAAATTTGGGGTTGTGATGCTTATGTTAAAAAGCTTCAGGCTGATAAGCTCGAACCCAAATCGGAGAAGTGCGTCTTCATAGGATACCCAAAAACTATTGGGTACACCTTCTACCATGCATCGTAAGGCAAGATCTTTTGTTGCTACGAATGGATCCTTTCTAGAGAAGGAGTTTCTCTCAAAAGAAGTGAGTGGGAGGAAAGTAGAACTTGATGAGGTAATTGTACCTTCGCTCGAATTGGAAAGTAGGTCATCAGAGAACACCGTTCCTGTGATGACTACACCAACTAGAGAAGAAGCTAATGATAATGATCATGAAACTTCGGATCAAGTTACTACCGAACCTCGAAGGTTGACCGGAACATGTACCACACCATAGTGGTATGGTAACCCTGTCCTGGAAGTCACGTTGTTAGACAACACTACAAAAAAAATACACTTCCGTGATGATACGTGTTTGTCACAGTAGGTCGTGTTTTCTCTCATGCATGTACATCCATGATGATTTTATGACATAATCAACATAGTCATACATGTGCTATCGTAGAAGTGTTCCATGACATTACCAAAATTATCATCACGGAAGTGTCCACTTCCATGACGATAAATCGCGTCACGAAGTGCTTTCATCAAGGGTGACCGACACGTGGCATCCACCGTAACGGAACGCCGTTAAGCTATCGGGTCGGTTTTTGATCCGATAACCCGTTAACAGCCCCACCAATGGGGCTTTTCCACGGTAAAATCTTCATTGGCTGGAGGAGACACGTGTCAGTTCCGCGTTGTACAGTGTCACTCATCCAATGGGCGTAGACGCGCTTATGATATGTTGGCACGTGGACCGACCCATCAAGTTTAAATGGGCCGCCCAACCAAGGCCCACAAGATTTTATGCGACCATAATGGGCCGCCCAGCTAAAGGCTCCATGAGATTTTATGACCATAATGAGCTGGCCCACCAAGGCCCACAAGATTTTGCGGGCTATAATGGGCCGCCTGTAAAGGCCCACAAGATTTTTGTGTGCCATAATGGGCGGCCTAGGTAAAGGCCCACAAGATTCTTTATGGATCATAATGGGTCGCCTACTAAAGGCCCACGAGGTTTCGGGCCGACATTAATGGGCCGACCCAAATTGTAGGGCCCACAAGATTTTGAGGACCCTAGTAGGCCGCCCATTAACCGGTCGGCATGTTTTGGGCCAAATGTCGGCCCATATTTGATCCGGTCCATTAATGGCCTGCCACGCCCGGCCTAATAGTGGCCCATATGAGATCCGCCCGTTAAAGCCTACCACGCTCTGGGCCAAATTACGCCCATCAGGTCCGACCTTTAAGAGGCTTTGGGCTCAATTATGGCCCATATCAGATTCGCCCATTAATCGGACATTATGCTTTTGGGCCCACTTGCTAAAGGCCCACTTAGTAATTCGCCCGATATTAGTTTTGGCCTGTTAAGGGCCCGCTTAACATTTCGTCCCTATATTAATTTCGCCCGTTAAAAGCCCGTCATATAGTTGGGCCTAACTACGCCCGGTTTGCATCCGCCTGCCGCAGCCGATATCCGATTGGGCCAAACAAGGACCGAGACAATTTTGGCCTTTTAAAAGCCCGTGATTTGATTCGCATAATCATGGGCCGGGTTCATTTCGTTGGCTGCCGCCCGTGAGCTGTTCAACACGCTTTCAGTGCCCAACCTACATCGTCATTACATGACGGCCCAATTATGTACCGTAATTTTACGGTTTGGCCTGTTTATCGCGAAGATGTGATATATATACAAAGAAAATAACTACAGCATCGTGAATAAGAAAAACCTAGACTATAAAATAAAGAAATTATGGCATATTACATCCATCGGGCATCAAAGTTCGCCACTATGATAATAAAGCACAAGGCATACAGCTGATTACATACATCGGGCATCAAAGATCGCCACCAATGCAAATAAACACGCCGACAAAATAATATACAAAACCGACAACACTTCAATAGAGTTCAAGAAAGGTTAGCCTCATTGGGAGTTGCAGCTAAGCAAATGAAAGCAAGATGATGAGATCAAGGCTTGTTCAACACATATATCTTCCTCACTCGAAAGATAAACAAGCAGACAGATGATGTGTTTTGCACATAAAAGTATCAAGGTTTACAATTCATCACATTTCATCCATTTAATAAAGTGACACAGTTTAAAATTGCATTAACACAATATGGTATTGTTCAGGTCAAGACATGGCAGGAAATGACATTGTGAAGGAGTTGGCAGCTTCACGACACCACTGGATTACAGATCAGTAACTCATAAGTATCAATGGTTAGTGTGCTGTCAATTTATACCATTTCGGACTGGCAAATAAAGAGACGGTTTAAATAATAGTAGAATGATATGACATTGTTCATAGTTAAGACATTACAGAATATGACATTGTGCTGTAGTGGGTAGGTTCACCACACCACTGGATTACGGATAAAGAACAGAAGCATACATGCAAAGGCAAAAAGAAGATCACTTGCTCTGTATAGTTTAATTTACATGGTATGAAGAAGGAACTTTGTTGTACAACTGAAAACTTTAATTGAGAAAGGACAAACATTTGTTTATGAACTACATAATAAACTTTAAACAAGCAATTTGATGCAAACACCAAAAATAAAACAAATTGCTATGTACATGCCTAACCAAATATATACAACAAAGTTCAAAGCTTGAGATGGACAATCTTACATTATTGGTGAAGACAGTGCTCTATAAAGGCCTTGTCCATGCCGATGGGGGATCAATTCAAGAAGTTTACCACGTAATCTTCTTCAAAAGCATTGCCTTTTATTCCACATTTTGTTAAGAGTAAATATAGATGTTGTAATATACGAAAAAAGTGAGAAGATTTAATATAACATGAAGAGTTATGCTACATAACCAAGTAGCTATAAATGTAAGTGCAGCGATATGTGCAAAAGGTACAGCCAAGAGCAATGCACAACTAAACTTCTTCAAGATTAACCGATACGCCTCCAACGTATCTATAAGTTTTGATTGCTCCATGCTATATTATCTACTGTTTTGGGAAATATTGGGCTTTATTATCCACTTTTATATTACTTTTGGGACTAACCTATTAACCGGAGGCCCAGCCCAGATTTGCAGTTTTTTGCCTATTTCAGTGTTTCGAAGAAAAGGAATATCAAACGGAGTCGAAACGGAACGTAAATCAATCGGAGAAGTTATTTGTGGAAGGAAAGCTACCGGATGGACTTGGACCCCACGTCAGAGAGAAGGAGGTGCCCATGAGGGTGGGCGCCTCAGGGCGCCGCTCCTCGCCAATGCGGGGGCCCCTCAAGCTCCACCGACGCATTTCCTGCACTCCATATATACACACATATCCTAAAACTTCCAGAACGGAGAAAGATCGGAGTTCCTACGCGCAAACCTCCGTGAGCCACCAAAAAGTCAATCGGGACCCTGCTCCGCAAGACCTGCTGGAGGGGGGATCCCTCACCGGTGGCCATCTTCATTATCCCGGCGCTCTCCATGACGAGGAGGGAGTAGTTCACCCTCGGGGCTGAGGGTATGTACCAGTAGCTATGTGTGTGATCTCTCTCTCACGTGTTCTTGATTTGGCATGATCTTGATGTATCGCGAGCTTTGCTATTATAGTTGGATCTTATGTTTGTTCTCCCCCTTTAAAGATTTGAGAACACTTGATGTATGTCTCGCCGTGCGTATCTGTGGTGACAATGGGATATCATGTGATTCACTTGATGTATGTTTTGGTGATCAACTTGCTGGTTCCACCCTTGAACCTATGCATAGGGGTTGGCACACGTTGCCGTGATTCTCCCAGGTAGAAACTTTGGGGCACTCTTTGAGGTTCTATGTGTGGGAATGAATAGATGAATTGAGATAATGAGATGCAAATCGTATAATCATGCCCACTGGATACTTGAGGTGACATTGGAGTATCTAGGTGACATTAGGTTTTGGTTGATTTGTATCTTAAGGTGTTATTCTAGTACTAACTCTAGGGCTATTTGTGACACTTATATGAATAGCCCAACGGATCGATTGGAAAGAATAACTTTGAGGTGGTTTCAGCATCTACCATAATCTCTTCGTTTGTTCTCCGCTATTAGTGACTTTGGAGTAACTCTTTGTTCCATGTTGAGGGATAGTTATATGATCAAATTATGTTATTATTGTTGAGAGAACTTGCACTAGTGAAAGTATGAACCCTAGGCCTTGTTTCCTAGCATTTTAATACCATTTACGCTCACTTTTACCACTTGTTACCTTGCTGTTTTTATAATTTCAGATTACAAAAACCTTTATCTACCATCCATATTGCACTTGTATCACCATCTTTTCGCCGAACAAGTGCACCTATACAAATTACCATTTTATTGGGTGTGTTGGTGACTCAAGAGACTCTTTGTTATTTGGTTGCAGGGTTGATTGAGAGAGAACATCTTCTTAATTCGCCTCCAATTGATTGATAAAACTTAGGTCATCCACTTGAGGGAAATTTGCCACCGCCCTACAAACCTCTGCACTTGGAGGCCCAACAACGTTTCACAGTGAAGAAGGTTGTGTAGTAGACATCACCAACCTTATGGTAAGAGTAAATATAGATCTGATGTGTAGAAAATGGAGGGCAAAGGAAAATAAGCTGCAGAGTGATGGTACATGAACAACTACCTATCATTATAAGTACACTGATAAAGGACAGCATGTACTTACAAGAACAATGCAGAGCTAAAAGAACATTGGCATTGGATATATTCTACACTAATGTAACCATTCATACAGATCGGATAATTTGGAGCGAATAATTGATAAGCAAGATATCATGCATACTGCTGTCACATAATGAACCAGGTATGTATGCAAGTACAGTGGTACAGGACAACAGGTACTAACAAGAGCAAAGCAGCGGGCAGCATATTTGCGATATCCTATCGTACTTGTCAAACCGGAATTCTTCTTCGAGCAGATTTGCTGCAAAAAAGATACGTAAGGCACATGCGGAAAAAGTAGAAGTTCAAATTGTCATGTGATTTCATAGACAAGATCTCATCCCGAACGAGACCAGTGCATAACAAGGTTTTTCCATTCAATGTCTTCTAAATTTAGCACATGAAACTTCACAGGAAATTCGTATATAGACTTGCCATCAAAGTGTGATTTCCTCAGGTAACATCGATACTGCTGCAATGCTTCCTTGAAAAGCACAAGCAAGCTTAGCTCGTCATGACTATCCAAATTGACCCTCGCCTAGTTACAACAATGTAATGTAAATCATTGATGTGTTCAATCAGCAGAAAACAGGAAAATAATAACCATGAATAAAAGCACTTACACGTAAGTTGGACAGGAAGATGTGAAAATGGTGTTTGTCTTCACAATAATCTTCCCATGATGGGAATATATGCACGTATTCCCTAACAACACTGAAAGCATTGTCTTTTAAACTAGGAATAATTGGAATGGGGTTCCAATCTACAGGAACTGGTTGTCTCTGCAGTTGGGCTAGGTCTTCGGCCGGTGGACTTGCTGTAATTTTTGCTGGAGTGGGATTTTTCTGTGGTACAGCTGGTGCTATGGCAAATGAAATCGATATACCTTTTGCTGGAGTGCAGGTCCTGTGTGGTGGGGATAGTGGTGTGGCCAGTGAAGTATGGTGTCGGTGTACTAGAGTAGGGGTACCCTAGTATCCCGAACTCGCAACGGACAACAGAAGACTTCGCCGCAAGGCTTGCCCGATGATCACCAAGATTCTTCGTGACTCCTTTGGAGCCATTCAAGAACAAAGTGCTTCTAGTCGAAGAGACGAGACCACGGCAAGAGGAGCTTGCCGAAGGCCACCCTAGGCATCAAGAAGGCCCCGCAAGAGGAGCTTGCCGGGAAGGCCACTCGAGGCATGCAGGAAACAAGACCCCGGCAAGAGGAGCTTGCCGGGAAGGCTTGATGAGTGACAAGCTCCCGAGCGCGACAAGAACCTTGCGACGGCAAGGCTCTTGCTGCGGCAGGTAACCTCTCTTCATCTCCGCTCCAGCTCATCCGCCAACGTGTCGCCGCAGGGCTGTCCTGTGAACGCAGGTCGACAGGCTGTGCAGCAGCCGGGAGCAGCGATAAGCGGGCGCCGACAAGCTACCATCGTGGCAAACGGAGGCGACCTTGACGGGTCCCCTCGCTATAATCGCTTCAGCGATCGAGACGGGCATTTATGACTCTTGTCCCTTGCCGTCACGAGTTAGGTATAGATCATCAGACACCGCATAAAGCGGTGTACCAACCTCTGCTTTTTACTATCTTACCCTTATCTACTTGCCACTGTGGTGACCCCTTGTGCCTATAAAAGGAGGCCCAAGTGCAACGAGAAAGGGTTCGGTTCGCCTGCTGAGTTCAGCTGCACGAAACACGCATCGCTGTGCTAGGGTTTTGTAGCTCCCATTGCTCCCTAGCTAGAACACAAATAATCGGACAAGCAGCAAGAGGAGTTTTATCTCTCGGAGAGCTCCAAGCTGGGTAAATCTGCTCGTGCATCGCCTCGATCTGCTTCTTCGTGCATTCTCCGCCCCTTCACCGAACCACAAGGGACCCCGTCCCATAGGTGTCCGTGGGTCACGATCAGCTTCCCGACATCTTTGGCTGGCGCTGTAGGGGCGCCGAGGTTGTGTGAACTAGATCCGGCGTTCACACGAGCCGCATTCCCATCATTTTCGACATCTTCATCAACATGCCTCCGAAGAAGAAGGCTTCGCGGCAGCAGAGCCGCTCACCGAACCCACCGCCTGCAGCAATCAGCGGTGGGGTAGACGCCAATGAAGAACGGACGTGGACGAGGGAGCCCACGGCGCCGCCAAGTCCAAGGACAAGGCCGCGCAGACCTCGGCCCGCACATTCACCGCGCCCATCCCAAGAGCCACGAGACCGACAGCGCCATGGTACTCACCATACCATACGCCATTGACCAAGGTCAGCCGGGCGGTGGATCTCGCAGTTGTTGGAGACCGGCATGCACGCCGGCATGTCGGGCGCTGAAAGTGAGGCACGGTCACCCGGACGGGACTGCTCCTTCTAACATCAATAGAAGTCCGAGCATATCCCGCTCCTCGCACCGCTCGCCACTGCCGCCCACCACGCGAGAAGAAGCTTTGGCGCGAGCCCAGCTGCTCCTGGACTACCCTCCGACGTCCGACAAGGTTGACGAATGGAGGGCCACCATCCAGAGTCTCATCGGCTTTGCCAACAGTGACGCTCCCCGGCAACCAACCGCATCGTTGCCACGGGAAGACGACAAGGCACGAGCCGGTGGCGACGAAACCTGTGGGGGTGCAACCACCATGCACTCACCACCCAGAAGGCCAAAATCACCAACTCGTCGGATCCACCTCGACAGCGACTCCACCGCATCGTCGGATCCGCGAGCTCGCCGTGATCAGCGCCAAGTTCTTCAAGAACGGCAACAAGAAGACGCTCGAACCCGCATCGAGCGCCGGAGAGAAGCGCGACGTCAATCAGACTAACGCTACTGGGCCCACTGTCGACATGCATGCGCGCTGGGGGAACCAGCGACTTGTCAGACGCGGTAGGTTGCTCTGTGTTCACCCGTGAGCTGCGGCAAGTCCGGTGGCCCGACAAGAAAAATTTCAAGCCAGATGTACCAGAGAAGTATGATGGCAGGACACATCCATCGGAGTTCCTCAGCATCTACACCATCGCGGTGCAGGCCGCAGGGGGACGAGACGACAAGATCCTGGCCAACTACTTCCCGCTGGTACTCAAACCCAACGCCGATCTTGGCTCATGCACTTGCCGGGCAGTTCCCATATCTTCTTGGGCAGATCTGTACATCAGTTTGTTCGCGCTTTCACAGCGTGCCACAAGCCTCATGGCCAGGAGAGTGACCTTCACCTGCTTGCCCGTAAGGAAGGAGAGTCCTCGCAAGCAAGTTCATCCAGAGATTCGGGCCGTGTGCATTACAACATCCTGATGTCCACCTGTCAAGGTAATCAGCTGCTTCCATCGAACGGCAAGGAACCGCAGGATGAGGGAGGAGATGGCAATGTGCAAAGTAAAGGACGCCAATGAAGCCTCTACGCTCGGCCGACAAGTGTGCACGTGCTGAAGAAGGAAGAAGACTCCCAGGAGAGAATGCAGGAGTAGAATCTGACAGTGAGGAGACCGCCCCGGCAAAGAAAAAGCCGCCGCTGAACAATGTAAGAAAGAAGAACAAGGAGGTACTAGTTGTCGAGCAGTCCGGCAACGGAGGTGGCGCCGGCAAGGCTAAGGCTGGTGGCTCCGGCAAGGAGGTTGCCGCTGACGCCGACCGCCAAGCTGTGGCGGCCGCCGACAAGCAGGACAGCTCCAACAAGCAGTACTGTAAGATTCACCGCACCAAGGGCCACGACCTCCAGAGCTGCAAGAAAGTCGAGCAGCTTGTTGAACTGCAGAAGGCAGAATACGAGCGGCGAGACAAGGAGAAGGCCCAGGAAGGTGCAGGGGCAGCTAGCAAGAAGAGACCCGGCCGGGGAGGGCGCCGCGGCAAGGCCAAGCAGCGGCAAGGAGACAGACCTCCCCGCGGCCGCGACAAGGACGAAGACAAAGATGATGATGAAGATATAGAGGATGATGAAGCGGATGAGCAGGAGTTGCAGAAGGCAACAGAGGTTCTCTGTGGTGACAGTGGTGCTTCTCTGCATACCTCGCACCGCCAACTCAAGCAAAGTGGATGCGAGAGGTTAACGCAGCGTAACCATCCGTGGAGTCACGCAGACCAAGTGGTCCAAGACGCCCATCATCTTTGACATTGAGGACCACTCGATCGCATAATCATGCGGTCGGGTGCTTGCCGATGTTGGTTTCACCAACCATCCGCAACCTCAAGGTCACAAAGATGTTGGTTGACGGCGGGCCGGCCTGAATCGATCTCCTTCCGCAAGGCTCCGAAGCTTCAAATTCTCGACAAGTGAGCTCAAGAAACCGCACGCTCCAAGGATCAACCCAGAAGGAGCAAGCCCAAAGGGAAGATCACGCTGCGGTGAACATTTGGTAGCGAAGCTCAACTTCAGAATCGAGAGGGTCATATTCGACGTTGCCGATTTCCCATTGCCCTACAATGGCATACTTGGCCAGCCCAAAGACTTGCCAAGTTCATGGCAGCCTCTCATTACGCCTATAACCTGCTCAAGATGCCCGGCCCGATAAGCGTTAATTCTTTCCATGGCGACAAGAAAGATGCACTTATCTGTGCCGACAAGATTTACCGGGATGCAGCAGCTGCGACAGAGAGCAAACCACTTGCCGCTGAAGCTCCCGGGGGGAAGACTACCAAGTCCGGCAAGAGCTCGATGCCCACTCCGCAAGCGCACCTCTTCGGAGTGCTGCGCGCTACCATCGAGGACGCACCATCGAAGCTCCACCGGCAAGTGCAAGAAGAAGATGGCAGCTCCGCCGAAAACCAAGAAGGTCCTCGCCAAGGAGGACGGCACTGGTGGTACCTTCACCATCGATGCCACGGCTGGACCCTAAATAGGAAGGCGTGCTTTCGTTGCTTTCCCTGTGGCGAATGTCGATGTGTTTGCATGGCAACCGTCTTTACATCCCCGGTGTTCCTGTGAAAGTAATTGAGCACCACCTAGCTATTCGTCCTCACGCCGCCCGTCCAAGCAAAAAGTCAGGAAACAGGCAGTGGAGCGCCAAGAGTTCATTGCAGAAGAGATCAAGAAGTTGGAAGTAGCAGGCCTTGTCAGAGGAGTACTCCATCCCACGTGGTTAGCTAATCCAGTAGTTGTACGCAAGGCAAATGGGAAATGGAGACTTTGTATTGACTTCACAGATGTTAATAAAGCTTGTCCCAAAGATCCATTTCCCTTGCCACGTATCGACCAGATTGTTGACTCCACAGCTGGATGTGATCTGCTTTCATTTCTTGATGCGTACTCAGGATATCATCAGATCTTCATGGCAGAAGAGGATGAAGAGAAAACCGCATTCATTACACCATGTGGCACTTCATCGTTTACACGGATGCCTTTCGCCTAAAGATTGCTGGTTCGACATTTGCAAGAGTGGTCCATGACGCTTTTGAGCCACAAATGCACGTAAATGTAGAAGCCTACATGGATGACATAGTGGTTAAGAGCAAGGACAAAGCAACTCTGGTTCAAGATTTGGATGAGACCTTTGCAAATCTGCAAGATCAACCTCAAGCTCAACCCCGAGAAGTGCCTGCTTGGAGTCCCTTCCGCAAGCTTCTCGGTTCTTTGTGTCTCAAATGGGGGAATCAAGCCAACCCCGACAAGATAAAGGCCATTGAGCAGATCGAAGCACCAAAGCGTGTCAAGGATGTACGAAGACTTGCCGGTTGCGTGGCTGCTCAAAGAAGGTTTATCTCTAAGTTCGCCGAAGGCGCTCGCCATTTTCAAAATTTTGAAAAAGGTAGGTCCAATGAAATGGACTCGAGCGGAGGCTGCTTACGCAAGACTTAAAGAAGTACCTGTCCTCCACTCCAATACTTGTTGCACCTAAACCACAAGAGAAGTTGTTGCTATACATAGCGGCAACCAATCAAGTGGTTAGTGCTGCGTTAGTAGCGGAAAGGGATGCGGATGATGAGCCGGCAACCGAGGCAGATGCATCCAGCAACAAGCAGGGGGTTTCTCCTACAAGCTCTGGTCCCGACAAGGACGGATCTGCGCAGGATTGCGAGAAGATTCAGAAAAGGATAGTGCAGCGCCCAGTCTACTTTGTCAGTTCCCTTCTACAGGGAGCTAGGTCAAGGTACTATGGTGTACAAAAATTGCTTTTCGGCCTTCTCATGGCCTCGAGAAAGCTGCGCCATTACTTCCAAGCACACGAGATCACGGTGGTCACTCGCTTCCGTCAAGAGGATACCGCAGAATCCGTGGTTTAAGGTGCAGGATTGTCGAGTGGGCACTGGAACTATCAAGCTTTGGCCTCAAGTTTGAAAGCACTTCAACTATCCAAAGCGAGCATTGGCGGAGTTCATAGCAGAATGGACGCCGACACCGCATTTACGAGATTCTGCAGAGACGAGCATCCCCGTCAAGGAAGCACGTAAAGAGTGGCTGATGTACTTTGATGGTGCCTTCTCGCCATAAGGCGCCCGCGGCAAGTTGCTTATCGCACCCACCGGAGAGCACCTCAAGTACATAGTCCAGATGCACTTTCCCAAGGAGCAAGCAACAAACAATACCGCAGAGTATGAGGGTTTGCTTGCCGGTCTCGTGGATCATGATGTAGACGTTGGGATCAAGAAGCTCATTGTCGTGGGGACTCGCAACTTGTCGTCCGGCCAAGTAAACAAAGATTATCGAGCCCATTGATGGAAGCCTATGTTGATGAAGTGAGAAAGCTAGAAGAACACTTTGAAGGCCTGCAAATGGAACACGCTCCGAGAGCTCGTAATGATATAGCTGAAGGCTCCAAAGTGCGATGCGCTTAAGTTACCTGTGGGAACCAGTGGACCTTTGTGCTCAAGCCGACTCAACCAACTGTAAGCACCATCAATCGGACAGAGCAAGAAAAGGAAGTCGGTTTCGGTGACTACTTGCCTACAGAGCTTCCTGAAGCAACCGCCAAGAAAGTCCCTAAAGTCAACGCCAATAGTGCTGAGGAGCAGTCTGCCCGACAAGCCTTACGGTTTGTTTCGTTGAAGCAACGCCCCGACAAGCTTCGCTCGGCAAGCTTGCCGGGAATGTCAAACTCGGCAGAGCCTCGTGTTCTTGTCAGAGAAGCGGATGTTCCCAAGCAGCAGCAGATATGCCTTTAGTCCTTGTTGTCGAGCCACAAGCTCCAGCATGGGCACAGCAGATTGTTCATTTCCTTCAGACAGGAGAACTTCCCGAAGAGCAAGAAGAAGCGGAAAGAGTAGCCCGACAGTCAAGTATGTACCAGTTTGTTGACAACATACTGTACAGAAGAAGACTCAACGGTGTGAAATTGAAGTGTATTTGCCGGAAGATGGATGAAGTTGCTGGCGAGATACATGGAGGCATATGTGGTCACCACATTGGGGCAAGAGCACTTGCCGCAAAGCTTTCCGGCAAGGGTTTTTCTCGCCGAAGCCTCCAGGATGCAACCGCACAAGTAACCAAGTGTGAAGCGTGCGGGCCCATTCAAAATAGATACACCAGCCAGCTCAAGCTCTCCAGACGATCCCTTTATCCTGGCCCTTTTAGGTGCGGGGGGCTCGATATCTCAGCCCCTTCCCCGAAGCCGTCGGGGCTTTGAGTACTTGTACGCCGCTATCGACAAGTTCACAAAGTGGCCGGAAGTGGAAGCGGTGAGGAAGGTGACCGCACAGTCAGCAGTCAAGTTCTTCAGGTCAATTGTTTGCCGATTCGGGATCCCTAATAGGATCATCACCGACAACGGCACTCAATTTACGAGCCGCACCTTCATGCAAGACGCTCCAAGATCTTGGCGCCAAGGTCTGCCGCTTCGTTGCTCACCCGAGAAGCAACGGTCAAGCGGAGAGGGCAAATGCTGAAGTGCTGCGTGGACTCAAGACCAGGACTTTCGACAGGCTGCACAAGTGCGGAAGAAACTGGATTGAGGAGCTGCCGGTGGTTCTTTGGTCGATTAGGACAACGCCAAATCAAGCCACTGGCCAGACACCTTTCGCTCTAGTATATGGAGCGGAGGCAGTTCTCCCCACGGAACTCGTATACGGGTCACCTAGAGTGCTCGCTTATGATGAGCTTGAGCAAGAGCAGCTGCGACAAGATGACGCTACCGCTTCCTCGAGGAGGATCGTCTTCAAAGTCAGACGAGCTGATCGTTATCGGCAAGCTTTGCGCCGCCCCATAGCCGCAATGTTAGTTCCAGAAGCTTCGAGGAAGGCGACCTTGTTCTTCGGCGCGTTCAATCCGCCAAGAATTCCAACAAGTTGACGCCGAAGTGGGAAGGCCCTTATCGGGTGAAACGAGTCACTAGGCCCGGCGCTGTCCGGCTTTGAGATCAAGATGGCGTTCCGTGAGCAACTCCTGGAACATAGAGCATCTTCGCAAGTTTTATCGATATAGGCGCTGGGTTGCCGAACTCTGCTCAAGCAACCACCTTTTGTACAAGTCTTGCCGCTGTTGCATGTAATCCTTTGTACAAAGCCGGGCACAGACCCCGTGCATCAGTAAAGTTTATCTGTTGCACACATTTTGTCAGTTTTATGCTCTTTTTTATATTGCATATGTTATCTGACACTTTGTGCAGCACCCACATCCGGTAAGTAATAGCGAGCCACCAGGCTCCATAACCTTATTTTCTCTTCTTTCTTTTCAAAGAAAGGAAGTTCTCGCGCACAATTTAACCGGGAAGGAGAAGCAGAAATGGTGTAGACTAAGTGTCGCTCGAGGAAGTCTTGTCTTCGCTCGAAAAAATCTCGCCTTGCCGGAAAATGAAGGAAGCAAACGACAGAAAAGCTAAGTTGCCAGAGTTTGAGCAATTAGTTTTTAAATTTTTTGAGTTATCTTCCTCGAACGACCGTGCTTTGTATGGAAAACCTGTGTGCGGAGGAACCAACTCGTAGCTAGTCGCGCCCTTATTTTGTTTCGAGTCCGCTCAACAATTTGAGCGAGCTGCGTTAGTCATGACAAGGTTTCTTGTCGTGGATCAACACCGCCAAGAAGGCTGCCGACGTTCGCACTCAACATGGGTAAAGGTGTTTGCTCCGACAAGTTCCCTAAAAGCGTAGGGTGTAGCATACAAAGGAAGGAGTCAAGTAGAGGAAATAATATAGAAATCATTGCCTAAGATAGTGTATATTACAAAATAACTTGTCGCGGATCTAATAAAATGTTTTCTTAAACATGATCTGCAGCGACAAGGGAAAGATAAACTTGGCGGCCTAGTCTACACGGTCGCCCTCAATCCTCTTGACCTTGTTGACCCTGTCCACGATGGGGGCGACAAAGGCCTTGAGCGCCTCTACGCCGGCATCCCGGCGGCAAGGATTTGAGGACGTTGGTGAGGTCGAGGCCTGGGTTGCGTAGGCCACCTTCACCAGCACCTTTGGAGAACTTCCGAGCAGATTTGGCGCGACTCCTCGGCGATCGCCGGATCGCCGCCTGAGTCGCCGGAGAGCCGCCAACACGCCCTTGAAGAAAAAGCTGAGCTTGGCGATGGGCTGGAGGTGCTCGTCGAGGAGTATCCGAGATCTTCCATCCCAATCTCCGTCGGCTCCTTGTCGATGGTGGCGGCAAAGGTCCACAAGGCCCTCTCGTCTGGTGCATCACGTTTTCTCTGAAGGTGTTATGGGCGTTCGTGGCGGTCGCCAACAGCTCCTCGTTGGCCTTGATCTTCTCTAGCAAACCCACTTCTCGCCCCTTGGCGCCGTCTAGCGCCCCTATCAGAGTGGACAGCTTCAGCTCGAGATCCGCTTTGACATCCTTGGCGGCGTCGAACTCTTTGATCCTCTCACGAGGCGGCCTGCAACCTCGCCAAGAGTGTAAGGCGTCCTTCTCGGCTCGTGCTTCAGCGGGGTGACCTCCTCGCCGCCTTCTCGGAGGGTGGCCTCCAGCCGCGCCACCCTGCTTCCAATTCCTTCCCGGCGGCCTCGGCAGCCGCGGGCGGCGTCCTTTGCCTCTGGAGTGCCCCTCACCAAGTGATCGCCGACGCGGCAAGATCTTCCTCATAGCCGCCGAGGTTGATCTTCCACCACGCCACTCACCTTCTTGTGCAGAGCTTCGCCGGCAAGCCTTTGCTGCTCCTCGACCTCGGCCTTCTCCAAGATGAACGCTGGCGCTCCTCGGCAAGCTGCTCCAGCGCCTGCCACGCCCCGAGAGTTTCCTTGTTGGCGCGACGGAGCTCCTCCGCGCTTCTCCATATCAGCTCCGCCCTCACGACAAGAGCTTCCGCATGACTCCAGCTTAGCTTGCCGGGCGCGGTAGAGCGACAGCAGTTTCTTCAGCTTGCTCCTCCTCGTGACTACGCCATCGCTGCTTTGCTTGGCGTGTTAACCAGCGACAGCCCAGCAGAGGCGAGCAGCTCCTCGTCGAAGGTCTCTCCCTCGACCAGCGCCCTGGAGCTCAACGCCCATGGAAGCCTGATGAAGACACCTTCGCCGGCCTTCAGATAGGCGCCGGCTGGGGCTCTTCGGAGTCTGGTGCGGCATCGGTGGCGGGGGGACCGGCGGTCGGTGCAGCGCTGGGCGCCTCAAGGCCTCGTGGCTGCCAAGATGATCACCGGACCTCCCCATCCTCTCTCGCCGGCAGCTTTGGCGGCCTCCCGCCGATGGACCTGCCACCGCCGGCCTCCTCCTCCATGTTGGCGGCGTCGCCATTGTTGCCATGGCGTCCCTCGCCCGGCAACCTCAGTCTCCATCGGCTCTCCGGCGGATGGATCTGAAGATCAGAGAAAGAAAAAGAAAAGAACATGTCAAGCAAATGTTCGAAGAGAAGAACAGAAAAGAAAAGACCCAAGGGAAATTTTCAGTCAAGAAGAGTACCTGCAATGGGATCTCTTGCCACGGTCTCCACCACCGGAGGGTTGTCGGCGCTGCTCCTTGTCGGAGAAGCTCCCCTTGTCGGAGAGGCCTCCCTTGCCGGAGAGCGCTCCCTTGACGGAGAGTTCTCCCTCGGTGGCGTAGTTGAAGCAGACAGAACTTGAGGAGTGACCTCCGAGGCCTCCGATGAGGCTGCTCTGCCTCCGCACAGTTCAACAAGTCGACATCAAGAAGAAGGAGCACCCAAGCACACCGAACCGTAAGGATAATACAAACACTTACGCTGGGCCAGCCGGGGCTGTCTGTCGAAGGGTTGCCGGATCCGCAAGGGAGTCTCAGACGTATCTCCCGTCACACGGGGAATCGCCTTCTGATTTGACCACCAACGGAGTCTTGGCCCTTTTCGACGCTTCTTGAGCCAAAGCATCCTGAAAAATAAAGAAGTCGTAATGGAGCAAATCAGATTCAAGATGAAGCAATGAAATTGAAGAAATACAAGCGCAGTGGGAAACTTACTCGCCTTCTTCCTCCTCGTCGGAGCTGAGCGGAGAGATCAAACTCGGCCGCCTACGGTGCGAAGAGGTGGAGGTGGGTTCCCTTGATCGCTTGGCGGGAGTGGCGGCCCGGGAAGATCCCGCCTCAGTTGCCGGAGCCGTGTAGGACGCTCCCGCGGCAACCGTGCTTGCCGTGGTAGAGCTTGTCGCACGGCGCTGCGGCTGTTGGCCCGTCTGCCGTCTCGACTCGTCTCCGGTCCTCCGAAGACGCCTCCTTGGCGGAGCCGGGGGCTCCGGTTGCAGCAAGCTGCTGGATGACGGAGCAGAAGCGTCTTTGGCTGGCTCGCTGGGCTCGACCTCGAGCTCGACCTGCTCCTCCTCGCCGACAAGCTCTTCTCGGTCGGCAAGGCTCGCCGCCTCGGATGCCTCTGCCTCCTCCACGGTAAACCCGAAGGCACCAGCGGCAGCGGCTGCTGCCGCCTCCTCCAACCTTGTGGCAATGCGCGCCATCTCTTGGTCGGTGGTGTCGCGGGTGAGCCACTTCTTCTCGTCGGCGCGGACCGCGACTTCCTCCAAGCTATCAAAAAACTGCCGCACGATGTCATCCGAAGGCTCCTGCCAGGTTGGAACGATTCCATGTGAATCGCACAACGGCATCATGGCGCGGATGCGGTCCAACCATTTAATTGTTGCACAAGGACGACTCCTTTCAGCAACATAAACCACTCGGGTGCTCGGGATCATGCTTGAATAGCTCCCGCAGCATCGCCAGCTCCAAGACTGTGAAGTTCCAGTTAAGGCCTGGCGCAACCTCATGATATCTGCCAGATTCTTGAATTCCCAAGCCGGTCTCCCCTCTCTTGCAAGGGTGCAATGCACGGCGGCGAAGGAAGTTCGCGCTAAGCGCTTACGGTGACTCCGGCAAGCCTAAAGGCGCAGGATCCGGTCACGGCAATCTGCAGCCTCTCATCCTCCGGCGTAAGTTACTCCAATCGTTGTCCGCGCACTATTGGGGTTTGGGCGACGGCGATGAAGGGCTGTGGGTTCTCCTCAATGATCCAACACCAGTTGCCTCTCCACTCGTCCCAGTTGTTACTGGAACTCCCCTTCCAAATAAGCTTCTTTCTTGCCGATCCTAGAGACCCAAGCTACCCCTCCGGCAAGCGGCTCTCCTCTCTCGGCGCGGGGCATAAAGAAGTGACGGAAGAGGGCGACAATTCGGTGGACTCCGACAAAATTCTCACAAAGATGTGCGAAAACCGCCATAGTGAGGACAGAGTTGGGGGTGAAATCAAGGAGGTGGAGGCCATATGTGTTCATAACGTCACAAAAGAATTCGGAGAAGGGCGGGCAGAGCCCGCAGAGAAGAAAAAGCGGAAAGAAGGGGTACCCGACGGAAACCTTCTCGATGCGCCGCGGAGATCACCCTCGCATGCAGTGTGTGCCCGTGTCTCCGTCGACGAAGAGGTAGTACTCCTCCGCAACGCCTTTGCGCCGAGCTGGGGTCAAGAGGGCCCGTTCCTTGCGTAGCCGTGAGTGGAGCCAGCTGGCCTCGGCCGATTTCCGTGCCTTTCCCTTGTCGGCCTTCGGAGCCATGGCGTAGGCGCTGAGGTGACCGACGGCGTTGGTGGAGACGGCGGCGACGAGGGGCGGAGCGTTGTTTTTCACGGCTTGGAAAGCAGGAGAAAGCAATGGTGGTTTTCAAGATCAAGCAAAATGGCGAGGGGAACAAAATGTCCTGTCTCTCTCGCTTATAAAGAGGAAGGGGCGGACGTTCGCACTTCCTCGGCGAAAAGATCCCCCACGATCTCGCCCATGATTTCTCCCATAACGCGCGCCGACGCGTGCGCCATCTAAATGGGAGACGTGGTGGAGTCTGGGGTAAGTAACGGTGTGATTCAAGCCGCGTGCCTGCAGACTGTTTTGGGCCTGCCCAACAGCGCCGGCAAGATCGTGTATGGCCTGTGCCCGGGGGCTCTGTCGATGTACTAGAGTAGGGGTACCCTAGTATCCCGAACTCGTGCAGTAACGGACAACAGAGCACCCCGCTGCAAGGCTTGCCCGATGATCACCAAGATTCTTCGTGACTCCTTTGGAGCCATTCAAGAACAAAGTCCTTCTAGTCGAAGAGACGAGACCCGGCAAGAGGAGCTTGCCGGAAGGCCACCCTAGGCACGCAGAAGGCCCGGCAAGAGGAGCTTGCCGGGAAGGCCACTCGAGGCATGCAGGAATAAGACCCGGCAAGAGGAGCTTGCCGGAAGGCTTGATGAGCGACAAGCTCCCGAGCGGCGACAAGAACCTTGGCGGCGGCAAGGCTCTTGCCATGCAGGTAACCTCGCTTCATCTCCGCTCCAGCTCATCCGCCAACGATGTCGCCGCGGGGCTTTCCTGTGAACGCGGTCGATGGGCTGTGCAGCCGGGGAGCAGCGATAAGCGGGCGCCGACAAGCTACCATCGTGGCAAACGGAGGCGCACTTGACGGTCCCTATTACACTGTTCAGGCGACTGAGACGGGCATTTATGACTCTTGTCCCTTGCCGTCAGAGTTAGCTATAGATCACTGTACACTGTACAAAGCAGTGTACCAACCTCTGCTTTTTTACTATCTTACCCTTATCTACTTGCCACTCAGGTGACCCCTTGTGCCTATAAAAGGAGGCCCAAGTGCAACGTAGAAAGGGTTCGGGTTGACTCGTTGAGTTCAAATTGCACGTAAAACACAGACTCCTGTGCTAGGTTTTGTAGCTCCCATTGCTCCCTAGCAAGAACACAAATAATCGGACAAGCAGCAGAGGGAGTTTTATCTCTCCGGAGAGCTCCGAAGCTGGGTAAATCTGCTTGTGTGCATCTCCTCGATCTGCTCTTCGTGCATTCTCCGCCCCCCACCGAACCACAAGGGACCCCGTCCCATAGGTGTCCGTGGGTCACGATCAGCTTCCCCGACATATGGGTACAGTCTGCTGGAGTCGGTCCTACGTTTTGTGTCACTGGTTGTACAACCAATATAAGTGGGGTGCTGTCTGATTTCTCCGGCACCACCACGTTTTTCAAGGACTTTGCTGGTGCTCCTTCAGGTTCGCAATCACCCTCTTCCTTTTTGATGTCTCGATGCACAAGAACAACAATTGAGTGGAAAAACATGGTATGATGATGATGGAATATGTATTGATAATGGATGGGCATGGCATCACGACATATATGATGAGTAAACTAAGGAGAGGGCGGTGCAACAAAGTAGAAGAAATGCAAGACTACATATGCAAGATACCCGCCATCAATAAAACATTGCCAAATTAGAACAGGCACCTTGATGGGTGAACAGATAAAGCCATCTGCCTTTGACTCCTCAAGGTTAGAATAGTCATTAGGATCATATTCTGAAAAAGAATCAATAGGTGGGGAGCGTATGAGTTTCATTGCATCCAGAATGGCACTCAATGCCTTGGTGCTAGTTTTATAAGTCATTGCAGTGTTTAGCTTCAAGAGTGGACTGCTGCTAGTGCGACACAAAACAGCTACACAGATCATAGTGTAGATATAATGGGAAAACCTTAATCATCAGAGTAAAATCAGCAAAGTGGAACTTGCTGGAATATATGTGCTAGTATTGCCGGTACGGCTAGAAAGGCTTCGGATACCAGCTCTCTTCAAGTGAAGGTGCGGTACTGTTAATATCAGTGTAACTCTCAAAGGCGACACAGCTCCCCACATTTCCTTGCTATTCTTATAGGATTCAAGTGGGCAGGCCACTACAAATCCTATTCCTATGTTTACAAGATCCTACGAATCAAAGAGGCTCAAAGTGTTCATCACAACCGACCGTATAGACCTCTACGCTGCAAATGTCCCTGCTCATCTTCGGTACAAGGAACATACTGTACTACTATCATACTCCCTCCATTCCAAAATATAAGTCTTGGTAGAGATTTCCACTATGGATCACAAGCAGATGTATCCAGATACATTTTAGAGTGTAGATTCGCTCATTTTGCTCCATATGTAGTCCATGGTGGAATCTATACAAAGACTTGTATTTAGGAACGGAGAGAGTACATATTAAAGAAGAACGGAAGAGGAACATGGTAAAGAAGAGCAAGCATATTTTGGATAATAAAATGTTGGTTCTTGTAGCTGCCCACACATGATGAACCAGAGCGCATTAAGAATGCAACTCCCAGCTGTCTCGACCATTTCAAAGCGGTTGGATGAAGATCCTATGTCTCCTAACCCTTATTCTTCCTCGTCTCGATTCTTCCTCAGAAGCGACCAGGACCTCAAATAGTCCGATCTCCGTGCATCGGTGTCATCCTCGGATCGATAATCTTGACACGCACAGATTTGAAGGATTTATAACAGAGTAGCAATCACACACTTATTACATCGAATGTCTCCAAAGAGAAACTTATTACAATAGATATGGCTTAAGGCCATCTAATAATGATAACAGCGGAAGGCTTGGAAGATAAGTGAGTCCATCAACTCCAACGGCATCACTGAGTATAGAACCACGATCCTAAAGCATCTTACTCGTCGTTCTAAAAGTCTGCAACATGAACGCTGCAGCCTGAAAAGGGTCAAAGACATGGAATATGCCGCAAAAGTAACACGTAGAAAAAAATGAAAGAGTAAAGCTATACTACATGCATATATGGCTTGGTGGATAGCTCTATGGTTACAGTTTTTGCGTAAAGCCAATTTTTCCCTACTACAAAGGAATAAATTATTTGACTATCATGGTGGTTGTTAAACATTGAGAATGGTTGACAGGATCCTCAATCCCAATTAAGAATCATCATTAAACAAACCCAACAATATTAATTAAAGTAACATGATGAGATTCACACGAAAATCCAAGTACTAGATACTCAAGATGTCCATAATCGGGGACACGGCTAATCATGATTAGTTTATACACTCTGCAGAGGTCGCGCACTTTTCCCCACATGACTCGATCTCCTCCGTTGGTTTTCTCGCACTACATGGTGTTTGAAAATCGAATGACCGAGACATAGTCTTTCAGAAGCGCTAGAACCTTACGATGGGTAGACCGGTATACCTACTTTCCCCTACATCTGCTAGTCTACCACTGTAAGAGTTCGCATGACTTAATCAACTATGCTAGAGCCCATAATAGCATGTGGCTGCACACGGAAGTTTCTAGCATGAATAATCTTATGATCCCTTTGAGCCTGGGTGGCGGTCCAAAAGGAAACAGGCAATCCTGGAATAACCAGGTACCTCAATCCACCCAGATGTGTGTTTAAGTTGCCACCTTAAATAAACCATTAATTAACAATCTCACATCTGTCATGGAAAATCACTCACCCAATCCACGTCTACTTGCATAGCATGGCAAAATAAGCAAACGTAGAAGTAACTCCAAAGGGTTTGATAATAAAACAGGTAATAGGTACTACCTCAATCTACTTCCCAAAACCCACAATTTAATTAGATCCTAATCACGCAATGCTTGAGGATTGATCTAATGCATAAAAACTGGGTAGTAAAGAGGTATGATCAAAGTGTTACTTGCCTTGCTGATGATCCGCGTAACCTAGGGATTCGAAGTAGCAAGCGGCGCAATCCGGGTACTCTATTTCAAGCAGACAAACAAACAAGCATACAATAAGTAATCATATAATGCATGGGTAAAACTCAAACAAGCGGTCTAACCATAAAGTTCAACTTAAGAACTCCGGTTTGCCAAAAGAATCAAATCGAACAAAGAAACAAAACTCAAATAGCGAAAGAAACAAGCTTCGTTTACTAATCTGGACCTAAGTCAAATTTTACAGAAGCAAAAACTGGTTTGAGTAGATTATTCGGAAAGAGGGTTTCGAGACGAAACTCTAGGCGCTTGAATCGCCTGATTCCGATAAACGAGCGAAAAGTTATACTAAAACAAAAATCGGATCAGAAATCGCGATCAGAAAATCGCGGAATAAATCCGAGAAAAAGAAAAACGACGAACAGGTTAACGAACGAACGTTCGTTATCTGGATCTAAACGATGAACGCGTTCGTTAAAAACGAACGAACGAGTGAACGCTCGCTAATTAATCCAAAGCGGAAGAAAACCGATCTAACGAAAAAAGGAATCTAAAAACCGACGGAAAAACCGAACGGTTTTTCTAAAAACAATGGCGAGGTCAACCTCGGCGTATGGGTCGGCGGTGGCGGCGGTGGTCGGCGGCGACGGCAAGGCGGGTCCGCGGCGGGGCGCGGGCTAGGGTTAGGGTTAGGTGGGGCGGCGGCGGCTTGGGCTGGGGGTCGGCCCGGGTGCTTTATAAAGACCGCCGGCCAAGCGGAGTCATGGCCGGTTGCCGCCCGTAGTCGGTTCGTGTTTTTTTTAAATAATGACGCGCAGAAAAACAAACGAAAGAAATACCAAACGGACTCCAAAAATCCCGAAATAAATTTTCCCCGGCTTCTAAAATCAAGCCGGTTTAGATGAACATTTATTTGGGCCTAAATGCAATTTTGGAAAACTCGCATTTTTCCTAAGTTCAAATAAAATAGCCAGAAAATCCAAAATAAAATCTTATTTGATTTTTTTTTATTAAATCCTCAACATTTCTTTATTTTGGGAAAGTCATTTTATTCCCTCTCTCAAATTTATATAAATGAAATAATTGAAGATAAAATAAATAAAATCAAATGATCCTACTTCCAAAATTTGAGAAAACTCAAATATGAAAATATCGAAATCCCCAACTCTCTCCGTGTGTCCTTGAGTTGCGTAGAATTTCTAGGACCGAAGCAAAATGCATTAAATATGTATGCAGTGATGATCTATGAGTATAACATTACAAATTGAAAATTTGGGATGTTACAAACCTACCCCCCTTAAGATGAATCTCGCCCTCGAGATTCGGGTTGGCTAGAGAATTGGTGAGGGTGGTCTTTCAGCAAATCTTCCTCTCGCTCCCTAGTGGCTTCATCCTCGGTGTGGTAGCTCCACTGAACTTTGCAAAACTTGATAACTTTGTGCGGGTGACTCATTTGGCATACTCAAGAATCTTGACCGGTTTCTCCTCATAGGTCAAATCAACGGCCCAACCGAATCGCCTCTAGCGCCACGGTATCTCTTAGCGGTATATCAGCCATCTCTGCGTGGCACCTCTTCAAGCTGGGAGACGTGGAACACGTCGTGAACTCGACAATCCCTCAGGTAATTCCAACTTGTAGGCAACCTCTCCCATACGCTCCAAAACTTTGTATGGTCCCACAAAACGCGGCGCTAACTTTCCTTTAACACCAAAACGCTTAACTCCTCGAAGTGGTGATACCTAAGGTAAACTTTATCCCCAACTTCGTAAACTGTCTCCTTGCGTTTTGCATCAGCATAGCTTTTTTGCCTGGACTGGTCTACCTTGAGCCTGTCGCGAATCAACTTGATTTCCTGTTCGAGACTCTTTAATCAAATCTGGTCCAAACAACAGACGGTCTCCAACTTCGTCCCAAGACAACGGGTTCTGCACCTCCTTCCGTATAAGGCTTCGGAAGGGCCATCTTCAAAGCTGGATTGATAATTTGTTGTTGTAAGAGAATTCTGCACGGCAAATTGTCGCCCCAACTAGATCCATAATCTAGCGCACAAGCTCTCAAAGCATGTCTTCAAAAATCTGATTGACTCTTTCTATTCGGCATCCATCCGTCTACGGATGAAAAGCGATCTTGAACTCTAGCCTGGTACCCAAGGTTTCGTGCAACCGATTCCGTAACTTTGAGGTGAATTGGGTTCCTCTATCTGATACAATGCTCCTTGGAACTCCATGAACACATACGATCCTGGTCATGTAAATCATGGCCAATTTGGCACTGGTGTAAGTAGTCTTCACTGGAATGAAATGAGCTACCTTCGTCAAACGATCGACTACCACCCAAATCTAGTCATAGCCTGAACGAGTCTTGGGCAATCCTATAATAAAATCCATGCCTAGCTTATCCCACTTCCATTCGGGTATCGGCAATGGTTGCAACAATCCTGCTGGCTTCTGATGCTCTGCCTTTACCCTCTGACATACATCACAAACTGCTACATACTCGGCAATGTCCTTCTTCATTCCGGTCCACCAGAAAATCTCCTTCAAATCCAAGTACATCTTGGTATTCCCTGGGTGAATTGAATACGGCGAATCATGGGCCTCTTGCAAAATCAACTTCACGATCTCGTGGTCATTGGGTACATAAACGCGGTCCTCAAACCAGAGGGTATCGTGCTCATCCTCACGAAATCCCTTGGCTTTTCCCTTGTTCAACCTCTCCTTTATCTCTGCAATATCCTTATCGGTCTTTTGAGCTTCTCTGATCTTATCCATCAATGTTGACTGAATTTCCAATGTTGCTATATAGCCTCTCGGAACTATCTCCAAACATAGCTCGCAAAAGTCCTCGGCTAACTCCTTTGGCAGTCCTTCGGTCATGAATGTATTAACATGGCTCTTACGGCTCAACGCGTCGGCTACTACGTTGGCCTTTCCGGGGTGATACTGCAATCTCATATCATAATCCTTGATGAGTTCCAACTATCTCCTTTGCACGAGGTTTAACTCTTTTGGCGTGAAGATGTACTTCAAACTCTTGTGATCCGTGTACACCTCACAATGATTTCCGATAAGAAAATGTCTCCATGTCTTCAATGCATGCACTACGGCTGCTAACTCCAAATCATGTGTGGCATAATTCAACTCATGAGGTTTAAGCTGTCGTGACGCATACGAAACAACTCTTCCTTCCTGCATAAGTACTGCTCCAAGTCCTCGACGTGAAGCATCGCAATACACCTCATAATCCTTAGTCTGATCTATCAGAATCAACACTCGTGAGGTAACTAAACGTTTCTTCAATTCCTGGAAACTGACCTCACATTCCTCAGTCCAATTGAACTTGGTATCCATCTTCAACAACTCCGTCATGGGCTTTGCAATCCTTGAAAAAATTCTCAATGAATCTCCGGTAGTATCCTGCCAGTCCAAGAAAACTTCTGATCTCCCCAACTGTCATTGGTGCTTCCCAATTAGTCACGGTGACAACCTTGGTGGGGTCTACTGCTATACCCTCTCCGGATATAACATGTCCGAGGAATCCAACTTCCTTCAACCAGAACTCACATTTGCTAAACTTGGCATATAAGCGGTGTTCTCTCGAAGCTTCTCCAATACCAAACGCAAGTGCTCCTTATGCTCCTCTTCGTTCTTCGAGTAGACCAAGATATCATCAACGTAACACCATGACGAACTTATCCGTAAACTCCATAAATACTTTGTTCATCATGTTCATGAAATATGCAGGTGCGTTAGTCGGACGAATGACCTCACAAAGATATACTGCATACAGCCCATACCTAGTGGTAAAAGTTGTCTTGGGTATATCATGTTCTCGAATCTTCAACAGATGGTATCCTGATCGCAAATCGATCTTGGAAAACACCTTTGCTCCTTGTAGTCGGTCAAACAGATCATTGATCATTGGTAGTGGGTACTTACTCTTGATGGTTACCGCATTTAATCCTCAATAATCAACAACCATTCTTAACGATCCATCCTTCTTCTCCACTAGAAGTACTGGTGATCCCCAAGGTGAAGAACTTGGGCGAATGTATCCTTTATCCACTAACTCCTTAATCTGACTTTTAATCTCCTCCAAATCTTTTGCGGGCATCCTGTATGGTCTCTTGGATATTGGCCCTGGTCGCAAAAGCTCGATCAAAAACTCAATGTCTCTGCGGTGGCATGCACAGCAACTCCTCCGGAAATACATCGGAAAATCTTTCACTACTGGTACTTCCTCCTGCACAACTCCTGATAAGGAATTTACGTGCATCCTCCTCGGCTCATGCCTTGATACGTACCTTATCCTTTTCCCTTCTGGGAAGCAGAATCGACTTACTGGCACAATAATTGTTTCCTCCATACATTGATAGCCAATCCATACCCAGAATGACATCCAAACCTTGGGATTCCAAAATGATTAAATCTGAGGGAAAAACATGCTTGCCTATACTCAACGGAACTTGAAAACATCCTCGACTGGCCATATACTCTGCTCCTGGTGAGGTTACTAGCATGGGTGTTTTTAGAACCCTAGTAGGCAGTCTATACTTATCCACAAATCCCCTTGATATGTATGAATGCGATGCACCAGTATCAAAAAGAACGAGTGCAGTAAATGACTTAACCAAAAACTTACCTATTACTGCATCTGGCTGAGCTTCAACCTCCTCCACGCTAACGTGGTTCACTTGTCCTCGGTTGAAAGGGTTCGGCTTCTTCCCGGAGTTTCCATTGCCATTTCCAGTCTGGCCTTCAGGACATTCATTGGCGTAATGTACGGTCTTTTGGCACTTAAAACAAGTGACTTGACTCAGATCTTTCTTGGTTGGTGTTGAGGGGTTGGTGCAGTTACGGCTACTACTTCCTCCATTCCGGTACCATTCTTGGGACCATTGTGATTGTCTGAGCTACCTCCTCCATGGGTATCTTGAAACTGTCCTCCCGACTTGAGTAATACGGGCTTTGCTGAGCTCCGTAATTGTACTTCCCTTGTCCATACTTCCTCTTGCGGTTTTCAATCTGCTGCTGCTTCACTTCAATCAGGAGAGCACGATCTACCAACTCCTGGTAGTTGTTGAAACTTGCTACCATCAACTGCATGCTCAGCTCATCATTCAGCCCTTCCAGAAACTTCTCATGCTTAGCTGCATCCATAGCGACGTCATCTGGGGCATAACAAGCTAGCTTACTGAAATCATCCACATACTGGCCAATTGATCTTCCTCCCTGGCGCAAGTTGCAAAACTCACACTTCTTCATGGCCATAGCTCCTGCTGAAACATGGGCAGTACGAAAAGCCTGCTGAAACTGATCCCATGTGACAGTGTCTGCTGGATAAGTGGCTGTGAAATTCTCCCACCATGATGCTGCGGGTCCCTCAAGCTGATGTGCGGCAAATCGCACCTTCTCTGCATCTATGCATCCTGCAGTGATCAACTCCCTGGCTGTCTTGCGAAGCCAATCATCTGCAACAATCGGCTCGGTGCTACTGGAGAACACCGACAGATTCAGTCTAAGAAAACGGGTTAAGTGATCAATAGGTGGTGGTGGTGGTGGATTGTTGTTGTTGTTGTTCCCATGATTTTGATTCTGGACTAGTATCTGCATCAATGCATTCTGCTGCTGGATCAACTGGGTGAGCTCCGGTGGGAAAGCGAATCCGTTGTCACGTCTCGGAGGCATCTGAGGGTTTAGAAAAGACGAGAATACATAATAGAATGAGGTCTAGAGGGAAAACACTACCCATATGCACATGAGGCAAATTGCAATCAAAACACTTCATTCAAAAAAGCAAGGGCATACAACGGTCTATCTATCTATCGTTACATAGTGCTCAGACTATAATAGATACATGGAGGGAAATTCTACTACTTTATGGTGGTCTACTAGAAAAACTGCTCCGATGAAGACTCCATGATATCCGCTCCAGCTTCATCAACTTAGTCATCATCACTATCATCCGGATCCGAGTCGGTATAAATCGCCGATGATGATGTAATTCTCGGGACAAGTGCGATCTTCGTCTTCTCGATTCTTTGGAAATCCCATGAACACTCTTAGCTTCTTCTTCAGATCATCATTCTTCTCGACTAGAGTTGATATTTCCTCCTCGTATCCATCGCGTGTAGACTTGAGTTCTTCCTCCAGTTCCATGATCTTAGTCATGGCTTCCTTCAGATCCATCATGCCTGCACTCATCTGGTTCTCCTGGCGTCGAATGTGCTGGTTTAACTCCTGGATGAAAGATGCAACTGATCTGTCTTTCCTGGTGTTGACCATCTCCCATTGCTCATCTCGGCGCCCACAAATCTGGTAGGTAGTATCCTTAAGCTCCTGGTGATAAACTTCTCCAATGCGTCCCATGGTGATGTGAGCTGCCATGCTCGTCCCTAAACTCCAGGTTGGTGCATCAAAGGAAAACTCTATAGGCTCAGTGACTGGCATGAACGTCCTTCCTGGATCTTGAACTTGAATCTTCCAGCGCTCCTTTTCAGGTAAGGTGGCGTTGTAGGTTCCGGTGAAGCTTGGTACTGCGATCTTCAAGTACTTGGTTACTTCCTTCAGGTGTCGTCCAAAGGGTGTATCTTCATCCGGTTGCATGAACTTGTTCCTTGCATCCGCCATCCTAGAAGAATAGAAAAGATGAGGAGTTAGAATGAGAAGAGAGAGCAGTGATCTATGGTTTTGCTTAGTGGTCGTGTCCTACAGTCAGCGTGTGCTCTGATACCATCTTGTAGCGACCAGACCTCAAACAGTCCGATCTCTGTGCATCAGTGTCATCCACGGATCGATGTCTTGACATGTACAGTACTTGAAGGATTTATAACAGAGTAGCAATCACACACTTATTACATCGAATGTCTCCAAAGAGAAACTTATTACAATAGATATGGCTTAAGGCCATCTAATAACGATAACAGCGGCAGGCTTGGAAGAAAAGTGAGTCCATCAACTCCAACGGCATCACTGAGTATAGAACCATGATCCTAAAGCATCTTACTCGTCGTCTGAAAAGTCTGCAACATGAACGTTGCAGCTGAAAACGGGTCAAGACATGGAATATCTTTGGCAAAGTAACACATAGAGAAAAAATGAAAGAGTAAAGCTATACTACATGCATATATGGCTTGGTGGATAGCTCTATGGTTCTGATTTTGCGTAAAGCCAATTTTCCCTACTACAAAGGAATAAATTATTTAACTATCATGGTGGTTGTTAAACATTGAGAATGGTTGACAGATCCTCAATCCCAATTAAGCATCATCATTAAACAAACCCAACAATATTAATTAAAGTAACATGATGAGATTCACACGAAAATCCAAGTACTAGATACTCAAGATGTCCATAACCGGGGACACGGCTAATCATGATTAGTTTATACACTCTGCAGAGGTTAGCACTTTTCCCCACATGACTCGATCTCCTCCGTTGGTTTTCTCGCACTACATGGTGTTTGAGAAACGAATGACCGAGACATAGTCTTTCAGAAGCGCTCCGATGGGTAGACCGGTTCGCACGACTTAATCAACTATGCTAGAGCCCATAATAGCACGTGGCTGCACACGGAAGTTTCTAGCATGAATAATCTTATGATCCCTTTGAGCCTGGGTGGCGGTCCAAAAAGAAACAGGCAATCCTGGAATAATCAGGTACCTCAATCCACCCAGATGTGTATTAATGTTGTCACCTTAAATAAATCATTAATTAACAATCTCACATCTGTCATGGAAAATCACTCACCCAATCCACGTCTACTTGCATAGCATGGCAAAATAAGCAAACGTAGAAGTAACTCCCAAGGGTTTGATAATAAAACAGGTAATAGGTACTACCTCAATCTACTTCCCAAAACCCACAATTTAATTAGATCCCTAATCATGCAATGTTTGAGGATTGATCTAATGCATAACAACTGGGTAGTAAAGAGGTATGATCAAAGTGTTACTTGCCTTGCTGATGATCCGCGTAACCTAGGGATTCAAAGTAGCAAGCGGCGCAATCCGTGTACTCTATCGCAAGCAAACAAACAAACAAGCATACAATAAGTACTCATCTAATGCACGGGTAAAACTCAAATAAGAGGTCTAACCAGAAAGTTCAACTTAAGAACTCCGGTTTGCAAAAAGAATCAAATCAAACAAAGAAACAAAACTCAAATGGCGAAAGAAACAAGCTTCATTTACTAATCTGGACCTAAGTCAAATTTTACAGAAGCAAAAACTGGTATGAGTAGATTATTCGGAAAGAGGGTTTCGAGACTAAACTCTAGGCGCTTGAATCGCCTGATTCCGATAAACGAGCGAAAAGTTATACTAAAACAAAAATCGGATCACAAATCGCTATCAGAAAATCGCGGAATAAATTCGAGAAGAAGAAAAACGATGTACAGGTTAATGAACGAACGTTCGTTATCTGGATATAAACGATGAACGCGTTCGTTAAAAACGAACGAACGAGTGAACGTTCGCTAATTAATCCAAACGGAAGAAAACCGATCTAACGAAAAGCGGAATCCAAAAAACCGATGAAAAACCGTGGAAAAAACCGAACGGTTTTGCTAAAAACGGCGGCGAGGTCAACCTCGGGTGCTTGGTCGGCGTGATGGCGGCGGCTCAATGAGCGGCGGTGGTCGGTGGCGGCAGGTCGGCCCGGCGGGGCGCGGAGCTAGGAGTTAGGGTTAGGTGGGGCGGCGGCGGCTTGGGCTGGCGGCGGCTAAACTGGCTGGGGCGGCCCAGGCGCTTTATAAAGACCCGACCAGGCGGAGTCTGGCGATTCACGACCGTAGTCGGTTTGCGTTTTTTTTAAATAATGACGCGCAGAAAAACCAACAAAAGAAATACCAAATGGACTCCAAAAATCCCGAAATAAATTTTCCCCGGCTTCTAAAATCAAGCCTGTTTAGATGAACATTTATTTGGGCCTAAATGCAATTTTTGGAAAACACGCATTTTTCCTAAATTCAAATAAAATAGCCAGAAAATCCAAAATAAAATCTTATTTGAGTTTTTTATTAAATCCTCAATATTTCTTTATTTTGGGAAAGTCATTTTATTCCCTCTCTCAAATTTATATAATTGAAATAATTGAAGATAAAATAAATAAAATCAAATGATCCTTCTTCCAAAATTTGAGAACACTCAAATATGAAAATATCGAAATCCCCAACTCTCTCCGTGGGTCCTTGAGTTATGAGAATTTCTAGGACCGAAGCAAAATGCATTAAATATGATATGCAATGATGATCTATTAGTATAACATTCCAAATTGAAAATTTGGGACGTTACACTTCCCATACTATCACAAGACTTTGCTGGCCGACCACCGCCCCACCGCCTGTGTTCCTCCGCCACTCCCCACCCCCACCCCCGCCCCAACCCCCACCATGGCCGAGTTTTCTTTGTTTGGCGAGGCCCCACAACCACCCGAGCCCCTTCGATCGCACCGGCGAACTCCGGCGAGCTCTGAAAAATCGACTAACCCAATTTTGAAATTTAGTCTACTGTGATTTAACTAGTGTGGAATATAAAAGGGGAAAACCATAAGCATTGGGAGTATAGTGTTGAGCGTGCCATGGCTGATCGGAAAGTGCAAACCGGACAAAGGCAACTTCGCAACCAAGACAAGAAATCAAAGTAAAGCAGTCGCGATCTATTTTCTTGTTGTGATAAATAAGTTGAGCAGATACGAAAGAGTACCGCCTCTGGTGTGGCGCCGTGTACGCATCTGCTGAGAATTTGACGGTGCTGCGGTAGCGATGGCTGTCGGCGGCGTGGAAGCAGATCTAGGAGGGTAGACGGTGGCGGCGGGGCACGGTGGACGAGACGGTCGTAGGAGCGGCGCCGGCAAGGTGGACGACGGCGGGGATGAAGCGAGAGGACGGGATGCAAGGATCCCGGTCCGAAGCCGTGGATGAGAGAGGTCGATCTCTTGTAATGGACAGCGGCGTCGGGGTATCGGCTCGGCATGGTGGAGGAGGACGGGCGGTGGATGGGGTGGCGGACAGCGGCATGCAGGAGGTGGGGTGGAGAGGGTGTTTTGGCGCCTGAGTACTTAATGGGAAAAGGGAGGTAGAGAGGAAGGGGAACCATGTATTCAGGTGCGCTTGTCTCAAATGCGAGGAGATTTACAAACTTAGCCTGCTTTCAAATTCCTACTACATCACAAAGAACATTAGTCGGTTGGGGATAGGACGGTAATCTCGCATACTCAATATTTGCCAATGAGAGTTTGTTTTGGCGCCCACCGTATGAATATGAATCGGGAGGGAGTCGATTTCGCCGAGGACACACTGTGTTTTGGCACCGTGTATGAATCCGGGTGAGGCGGTTACGTCACGCTTGGGTGAAATTACAAACCTACCCTATCGAAACCTATAGAAATCCAGCAGATAGGCTTTGCGTGGCAGGGATAGGCAGAGTGATTTCCATCTTGCAGATTTTGGTTTCAAGCGGTTATCATGACTTTCCCCACTTCATTCAAATTTTGCAGAGTGCACGCCATCGTGCCAACTCAATTCAATCCCGTTTGTATTCTATTTTTTCGGGGATCCATTTTCAATTGGAATTACATTCTATATACATCATTTTTTATATATACTTTCAAAAGCACAACAAAGAATTCTGCTCCTTTATATGTATAATATGATTTACAAATACAACAATCTCGAAATCTTAAGGTTGAATTCGTCAAAATTTAACCAAATTATGTTCTACTAAAATGTATGGATCAGTAATATCTACATATTAAATAACATAGATGTGCGTGAATTCATATGAGTATGCATGTTTGATAGATCAATTTTGGTTCGAGTATGGATTACATGTATCATCATCTCGAATTCAAATATTTGAATCCCTTTTTTTTCACTCCTTTCACGCCCATCTCTCTCGCATGCATGCTCCTCTGGTAGCTATCACTCTCTTTTCTCCAGCTCACCAAGACGCTCACTTCATGTTTCCCTATCCTCGCAAACATGGTCTTTCGACATCTCCCGTGAGAAGTGTCACACTCTCCCTATCATTATACATTACATGGTTTTCATTATCTCTCACGTCTCTACTGTTCTCTGGTATCACTCGGTACCTAAGCTTTCTTTTTCACTGCCACACACACAGTCTCAACTCGTCTTTCACTTTGTCTTTCTCTCAATGGGATTCTCTCACACACCCTATATGTCTCTACGTATGACTCATACCACTAAAATTACTCTCTCTCTCTCTCTCTCTCTCTCTCCTGTAGACACAACATTTGTTTAGGTCTCCTTTTAAATCTCCATCCTGCACTGTCATTATTCATTTGTTTACCGATCAGACAACCCCGACTACCGTCTCCTCTCTCTCTCACACAGACACACACAAACACACACACAACTCCTGATTCTACTCCCCTTCCCGACTACCGTCTCTCTCTCACACACACACAAAACTCTAAGCTTTCGACCCGACTTCGTATTTCTCTCACAAACATTTATCGACTAGCTAGCATCTAGATAGGTTTATACACCAAGACACTCATGCTTCCACCATCGCATACATGTCTCTCTCCCGCTCCTTGTATCTATGTAGATTTTTCTTCCCTTCTTGAGACACGCCCTCTCGATCGTGCACACACACACTATCGCCTCATTTTAAGTTGATAGCTATCGCACACACTCTCCTTGTGTCTTTGTCACACATGCACTCCGACCTCCTCCACTCTCACTCTCAATCACAAAAACATGTGCTTTTTGCAAAAACTAGCAAGATGCCCATGATGTGTATGTAACATCAAGAAGCATTTGTATGAGTAGGATATCTTGTGGGGAAAAGGATGAACGAGGGAAGGCCTTATTTGCAAATGTGGAGAGGGGTGTGGGTATCTTTTTGCAAAATTGCCATAGTTTCCTTCCTATCTGTCGGATATAGATCGGGCTTCCTATATTACAGGATGGCAGGCACACGATCATCACCGACAATGCTTTTTATAAGAGTAGGTATAAAAAATAGAGTTGGTGATGATGGTGGGCCTGCCATCCTGCAATGTAGGTCATCCGATTTATATCTGATGGATAGGAAGGAGAATATGGCAATTTACCCGCACTCTTCACCACATTTGCAGATAAGGCCTTCCCTCGTTCATCCTTTTCTCCCACAAGATCTTGATGTTCCATGCAAGGCACGGGCATCTTGCTAGTAAGAGTAGAAATTAGACATGTACCACTTCTCAAATCTTGAAACCAACAATATTCCTCCCTTATCTCATCAAAACCGCCAAAGGAACATATTTTGAGTGAAACATAACATATTTTTTAGTGATATACGTATTTCAAAACTAGACTTTTTTTTAAATCAAATCGGTGAATATTTATTAATCTACTTCGATCGTGTGGCAACGCATTGGCACATTGCTAGTAGTTATTATAATTTTTTGGAAACCAGACAAACAGTGCAGTACATATACAAAGAGAAGAGGCGCACGACGCAATGGGCCTCTCGCTGTCTCGCACACAAGAGTGTTACGTAAAGGCGACGTTAACAAATAAACCCTAAAAACCTAGGTGCATGATTGCTGCATTCGCAGGTACCAGGTACGTGGTGGAGCACCTTTGTAGGAATAGTCAACTCGCGTGATAATTTGATCCGTAGGAGTTGATGGTCGGGACCACAGGTGAATGACTTGGAGTGCGGTGGCTCGCCAGTTGCCACAGATCGAGTAGCCACGTTTAAAATATCATTTTTTTAGCGGAGTTAAGAGTTCCGATTTTCAATGGCGCGTTATAAGTAGTAAGTAGTTTTTAGAACGATTGGTATGGAGCGAAAATGGAATTCATAGTAGTATGTACCTCCTTGGCGTATGGTTGTATGGTTTTTTTTTTTGCGATGGAGGTTGTATGGGTTTATGTTGTGAAATGTTGAACCTGGTAGTTCTTGGGAAAATACTACGGTTTAGATTTAGATGCTGGTTTTCAGTAATGAAAATCGGAAGGGGAAACCCTTCTTTGATTAAAAAAAACTACTACCTCCATTCTGGTTTACTAGTCCCCATCGTATTTTGGGTCAAAGTTTGTCCACGAATTTTACTTGTAAAATGTGAATGGAAAACGAGATTTTGTTATACCCAAACAAAAAGGACTCGAGGCAGTGATTGCTCTGACGCGGACGCGACCTCTCATAGCGCAGGCATTGAACTGGCGCGGCCGGCCAAAGAGGGCCGTGACTTTTCTGCAGTTCGGCTGAGCACGAGTCCTCGCCAAGGCAACCAGCTTAAGACTGCCCCGCCTTTGCCTTCATTGAATCTGCGGTGTGCCGGGCAACACGCCCTGCGCTGAGCAGCAGGTGCATTTTAGAACACAAAAATGACTAAAATATAATTAATTTACGCATGGTCTTGACTTGTTGTGCTCGTGACCGGTAGCAGGTGAACTAGTAGAGGATTTTCTTTATTTATAACTCTCCTCATTTTTTTTTTGGCTTTGAAGTGAATCATGGTTGTGGACATTATGTATGAATGTGTAGATATCTCGTGAACATGAGTTTGATGTGGAAGTTGAACTTGGAATGTCGGCTTCTTGGCGTGAACTATACCATGTCCAATGCTTCATGCATTATTGTTTGGAAAGTAATTGTTGTTATTACATGACCGAAAAAAACATTTTGTGCCACATCAAGAGATGCACGGACATCACAACAGGCATCTTGTTGGATAAACATTTGAACCTAGCTATTATGAAGGAAATTTTGTATTGACAACAGTTTTAGATAGCAGGAGACACCTAGCCTGCTCTGCGTCTGCTAGCTTATTTCTGGCTTCTTCCATCTCTTCTTTGGCTTGGGTGAAGAGAGCATCCGATTGCTCTTTTCGCTTCTTCAGGAACTCAGCTACATTCTCAAGGGCGGCTGCACGCTTTCTTTCAGCCTTCACTAATGCCACGAGGACACGAACAACTGACGGCTCCACCTGGCTTGTGTGTAATCCAACATCATGTGGGAATTTGCACCTTGTGTCTAATCCAACATCATTAGGGAACTGACACCTTGTGTGTAATCCAACCTCATTTTGGAAACATGATCTCGAGGTTCACCATACTTCCCTCCTCGCAGGAACTGCATCCTGACATGAAGTTACTTCTTTTTTTTATCAATACTCAGAGCAACCTAGATCCATTTAGTAGAAGCTTTATAAAATGTAACTCGGAGAAGTGAATTCAAAAGGAAAAAAACAGGCTACAAGGTGAGAACACCCACTTCCTACATCAAGCTAAAAACGAAAACATTAGGACGATTAAGACTCTTCTTATTACACATCAAAGAACACCACACTTAAGAGAAACAGAAACTACAACATATACACATCGAAGAACACGAGGCTACATGAAAGTAATTGAAAGGGTGTTACTTACCAAAGCTCGTTTTACAGGTTCGGTGCAACTCCTCTTTAACTTGCCACGCTCCTTGAAGATGTCCCGAATATCTTGTGTTTGGTCTTCATTGCTCCTCTGCATGTTACTTTTCGTGGTTTCAAAAATCTCAACATGGCAAGAAAAATATACTACTAGTAATACTCGCGCATCTTGTGGGCAACATTAAAGCACTCGTCTGCCATGTTAGAGCATCTCCAACAGAATCGCAACACGCGGCGCTTTAAAAAAGCGTTTACAGTGCTGAGATCGAGAAGTAGATACTAGAGAGTAGAGGATAGTTCTCAGCATAGATAGATAAAAAAAGATAATTCAACTACTCCTCGTCGTCCAACTCCTCCTCGGTGATGTCCTCCTCCGACGCCCCGATCAGAGGCGTGAAGATACCGATCGTCGCCGGATTCCTGCATGACGCTGCTCCTAGCCTCATGTTGAATTGAGCGTCCGCCGCCCCACGCTTGCCCTCGCGATAGGTGGCTCGCTCTGCCCTCTTCTTATCCCTTTCTGCCCTCCTTTGTGCGTAGAACTCGCGCTCGTTGATGATGTCCTGCGGGAAGTGTTGGCGCCACAGCTCCATGGCTTCCTCATCCATCTCGGTGATGCCAAGACGGTGCTCCCGCCTCCGGTTGTCGCGACGATCCTCGTTGGTGCTAAGCCGCGACAGAGGCACGAGCTCCTACGCCCGCTCCCGCGTCGGCACGTTGGGGAAGTTCAATGTTCTATGAGGCCACCGGAGGCGCCACACCGCCGCGTCGTACGCGTAGGAGGCATCGTTATGTGTCGAATTGCCGAGGCCGAGGCGCATCCCGCTGAACCGGATCTCGGTGGAGAAGCCGCCGAGGGGCGCCATGACGCTCGCGGTATCCCCAAGTTTCGGACGTGGCATGAAGAGCGGGCGGCGTAGGGGAAAGAGCGGGAGAGAGTGGTGGTGAGGCGAAAAAGAGCGGGGAGAAAGCGGTGGCGAGGCACGAAGCGGGGAGAGAGCGGTGGCAAGGCACAGAGCGGTGGGAGGGCGTTGGATTTTATAAAGCGCCAAGGCCGTAAAACTACTAGTGCAGTTCGGCCGCTTTTTTCCACAGGCTGCGACCACGCCTCTCCTATCTCTACTCTCTTCTCTACTGTTATATTTATTTTATATTTAATATTTAATATTTATCTCTACTTCCTTTACTTGTACTTTTTTTTCTCTATACTTTTTTTCTTGCAATATAGGTCATTCTGATTTATATCCGATGATAGGAAGGAAACAAATGGGAATTTTGCAAAAAGATACCCATACCCCTCTCCAAATTTGCAAATAAGGCCTTCCTCGTTCATCATTTTCTCCCACAAGATAAACTACTCATACAAATGCATCTTGATGCGTGCAACGGATGGGCATCTTGCTAGTTCTAAAAACCTTTCCATCATTTGCCACACTACTGGTTGCAGATGAAAAACCTACCCAAGCATAGCGCGATATAGGAGTGACGCACAATTACAAGCTGATATTCTCTTAGACAATGGAGGCTATAACCAATTACTTTTACGGGAACAATAGCACCCAGGAAATTTGAAGTGTAGGTATGAACAAAATTGGAACTGCACATGTACTGCTAAGTGATTCAATACACACATTACCAATCGAGGAGGAGAACGATGGTCGCGGCGGCCTCTGTGAGTCATGGTCGGCAACGGGAGTCAGTTCATTGTCCACGACGGTGGTACTTCTGCACTTGGCGTCGGCTTCCGGGAAGCAGATCCGAGACCGTGGAAGACGATGCCGGGGAAGAGGCTCCATGTACGACGACGACGGTGGACCGGCTCTAGTGCGGCGTACGAGGTCGTCGATGTGGTAGATGCGCTGCGGTGGACGAGTGCGCCGATGTAAAGGTGAGGAGAACGAAGGCTACGGTGCTGTGGAGAAGTCTATTTTGCGGTGGGGATAGAAATGGGGAGTATTCAGGTGTACTACTCTGGGTGCCGGGGTGGGGTTGGCTGGGTAGGGTGAACCTGAAGTGACGAAAACAGCCCCCTACCAAGCGTCATTCGTAGGCCTGTTCCGAAGGCTATGATGGTAACTTCCCACTGCTGAATCAGGGTCGCGGAGATTTTCCCGCCAACCTCAAAATTTTGTGACACCGGACTCCCATGTGGCGTGTTGAGTGATTCGCCTAAGCAACTAGCGAGTAGTAGTAGTAAACTCTGCATATTAGGTTTGACCGAAGTCAAACTTCCTAATGATTGACCAAGTTTATAGAAAAATATAAACATTTACTATAACAAATATGTATGATGTGAAAGTACATTCAATAATGAATCTAATGGTATTTATTTGTTATTGTATATGTTAATATTTTTTGTTATAAGCTTTCTGAGAGTTTACAAAACTTGACTTTGACCAATGCTAATACGCGGACTTAAATAAGAACGGAGGGAGTACACATTTGTTTTCTTAGTTTGTAGTGAACTAATCATTTGTTGAAATTGTGAAATAAATATATTAGGCTATAGACTTCGAATGTAATGGTCTATACAATTCAATAGTTACAATCATTGTCGAATCCCAAGATGTATACAAGGTCTATAGTACTTCACAACATGCTCAAACTCACATAATCCCAGTCAAATGAGAATCTAAATGCATTTCATAGTTATTACTTTGTAGGATGCAACAAAAACAACCATAACTCTACATCAGCCATTATAGAAGCAACATTTTGACATATCCCAATGTGTGAATGAAACGCAGAGAGATAGCTTTTGAAGATGGAGCAGATAGGGCGGAAAGATTGTATGTATGTGGACGAGAGAGTAGGAGACAAACCCTAACGAGATGAGAGAGAGAGATAGAGAGAGAAAGAGAGAGGAAGAAGTTAGGTCTGTGAGAAAGATGGATACATGTAATATACACGAGATGCGTGTGCATCTGGATTCTGTATAAATGGAAGGACAAGAGACAACATGTTTGATGAGAGAGCTGGAAAAACATGGACGAGAGGGGAAGGATCTCATGGGTTGAGGGATTGACAATTTTGTGCGGGGGAGAGAGGGATTGGTAATTTTGTGCAAGAGAGAGAGAGAGGGTGGGGGAGGAGTCAGTCAGCCGTCGTTACATCACCCTGCTTCCAAATGACCCCGCATTCTCTAGCACGGTGTGGTCGCCATCTTCGATCTGCTTGATGCGCTCTTAGAAGATTGAGGTGTTGTGCATGTTGGGGTGCAAAGAAGCACAAGCGAGAGTGGTCGCCGTATAACCTTGGATGGGGATGAATTGTGTGCTCCGGGGAGTGTGTATGTGTGTTGTGCTGCGTGTCTCTCTCTCTCTCTCTCTCTCTCTGTGTGTGTGTGTGTGTGTGTGTCGATATTGAGAGAAAACAAACCTAATGAGAGAAATGGGTATTCATGAAGAGATTGTGCGGCCTTGAGGTGGGCAGGGGCGGGTGAGGTTGTCAAAATGTGCGCGTTGATGCATGTGTTGCATGCGACCGTGCAAGGGACGGACGAATCGAGAGAGATGGTTGTTGTGTTACGGATGCTCCTCTCTCTGTCTCTCTGTCTCTCTATCTCTATCTCTCTCTCTCTCTCTCTCTCTCTCTCTCTCTCACACACACACACACACACACACACAAGTAAACTAGAAGACCGTTCTCTCATGTATACACAACTTATCGGCATCTGTCTATGTCTCACTCATGCATGATCATTTGCACATTCACACCTCTCTATGTCTGTATCACACGCACACTGTCTCCACATTGCCCTTCCGCCACAACACACATATGGACACATACACACGTTCTCTCTCAGTCACACACACAAAATCAGTATTAAAAAAACTAGGCCGCACCTAAAACGTCCAAATCCAAATAAACACGAACTGGAGCTAAATTCAAATATATGGAAATATTGCAGCGTCAAAACATTCACAGGAAAAAAAAGTTGAGTAATATTCGAGGATTGTTTTCACACACACAAAAAGGTTCGGTGGATGTCCTTCGAGCGAACACGGTGATGCACCGTTCGATCGACCGTGCGGCCGCGGTTCACGCGCTTGCACAGGATTCCGTATCGTGTTTGTTGTACTAACTAATAAAAGCGTTGCCTAAGTCTAATGTTTATGTGTACTAGTACGGTTTTCTTTTAAGTTTGACCAACCTTATATATAAAACTAAAGTAAGCTCCCACACGCGCACTCATCAATATGCCGCTGCCGCCGCTATGCGCCGGGCGTCACCGCCTACTCCGCCAACAATTTCTCACCCATCACCGCCGTGTCACCGCCATCCTCGTGCTAAGAAGTCAAGGCTTGCCCGCCACGTCGTCTGCGGTCCCTCCTCGCGATGCCGCCACAAGCAGCCAAGCACGCGAAAGCAGCTGGTGGAGCCGTGTCTATGCACGCAGCGTCTGAAGAGGAGGACGGCTGGCAACAAAGACGCCGGCGAGGAGGAACTAGTGTGTCATAGTCGTCTCCGCCTAGCGGAGGAGGCGCTGCATGGTGGCTGTCAAGGCGGAAGCCGGTCGCTACAGAGAGCGTGCAAACCGGGTGCGGATGTGGAATCTACCTTTGAGACCTTGAATGCCACGTGGATCCTGCAATCAAGGAGCAATTTGGGTCAGTCGACTCATGTGAGCCATTTGATGCAACATGGATGGCTAGAAGGGCTTCTTCCACCTCTTCTGTCGTCTTCTTCCTTCGCTCCGTCGAACTTCTTTCACAAATCGACTGACCCAAATTATACTACTAGTACGAACGTATTAAGTACAGTAGGAACACGAAGATACGAGCAGTAGTACCAACTGCAAGAAGAACAGTAGTAAGACATAGTACTAGTACTACTGTACGTACTAAAGAGTTCAAATAACGAGAAAGAACATAAACATAGTTCTGCTGGCGCCTCAGCACAACACACCCTTGAAAATAAACTAAGCAACTAATCCGCTTGACACTGCAGTAGAACCAGCATGAGCTACGGCACTGCCAGCTACTCGGAGTCCGAGTCCACGTCCTCGACTTCGTCCTCGTCCCTCTTCCTCTTCCTCTTCGCCGACGCTTCTTTGCTTGAACCGGACACTGGGCTCTGCTTCTTCATCCAACCCTTGTAGATATTTAAACAAAGGTAGGCATCCATTGCTGCGTACATGATGTGATCTTCATCTAATGTCTTCGACTCCCATGCATGATGAAACTCGTGATGAGGTTTCTTGAGTTTAGCCCTCTGAAGGATCAATCATGGCTGCTGCTGTGGTCAGCATTGAAGGTTGAGAGGAGGACACTGTGCTTGCCTTCTCGAGATCGAAGGGCTGGCCTACAACGAGACCTATCCGACGCAGGACATCCCTGTTGTTCTTAAAGCCTACAAAGATGCTAATTTCACTCTTTTGTCCTTGAGGAAGTTCTTAAAATCCTGGCACTCAACGTCGACATGGCATATGTGGTAGACCAAGCAAACGCTCAGACGCAAACCTGCATCACGGCGGGCTTCTTCCTCTCTTCATCCTTTAGATTCTTCTCTCGTCCTGTGATTGTGGTGTACTCAACATCTAGCCCAAATGACCCACTCATCCGTTGAGCTGTTGAACATGCGTAGGAAGCGAGCAAGCCATGCTTTCACCATCTCGGATCCACGTATGTAGGTGACGATGAACTGATCGCGGTGATGGCTCTAACTCGGTACTCAGCGGCGACCATGGAGATTTGGGAGGCCATGTATTTTAGAGGAGGGTTAGGAGAAGTTGAACCGTCGCACTTCGCAAAAAAACTGGGAGCAAACTAATGTGAAAGGACGGAGACGATTGGGAGCGAACTGTTGTAAGGTAGAAGACGGGACCAGTAGGGCATGCAAATGGCGTGGGGTTGCTGGCTTGCCCGGTGGATAAACGGCTGCAAGCCCCCAAAGAGTTCTCGAGAACTATGCGGGACCCACTAGATGTCATGTCTACTAGACCCATATCGTAGGCGTGACGGTATAGCTTCTGCCTGTTCGCATGCCATGCCGGCACGTGGTCGCGCCCTATGAGACTTCGACCGGCTATAAATGAGCAATTTTTTTGCCTTTTTTTAGACAACCAATTTTTTTGCCTACTCCCCATGCATGATACTCCCTCTGGTCCTTTTTACTCCCGTCAACCGTTTGCGAAGTGTTTTACCAAATTTATACTTTTTTTAACACCACCTTATATTAATTAACCAGCCACACCAGTACACTCATTCCATACAATATTCACCACACAGGGTTGTACATTATTTACAAGAATACCATCTAATCTATTGTCAAAGCTATACTTAGCGATTAAGTGTGCCACCTTATTGGTCGAACGGCTAATCTTTGACAATTGAAGATTGTTGATCAACTTCGAGATGCTCAACGCTTTCATCTTCGTGTCACGATAGCAGACTGTCATGGTCCCCCGATGCAAGAGACGCTACCACAAAAGCGCAATCAGTCTCTAAAATTACAGGATTATGAAGAGAAATACCTATGTAGAGACCGGCAATGCAAACCCTAAGCTCCGCTTCCTCCACGCTTTGACAGGCATCAATGAAATCCCACGACCAAATTTATACTATAAATATCAATATCTACAATACTAATTATAATGAGTATAAGAACTATGTTTTATAATGAGTGTAAAAATATTGATTTGACATTGTGAATGTTGACATATTTTTCTATAAGTCTGGTGAAAGTAGAGGTACATTGACTTCAGACAAAACTTAAATGCACAATGCAGACTAGTTCCTCCGTCTAGGTGCGTGCCATGTCCTATCTTGTCATCACAACAAGGTTAGCTATTAGAGTACCACTACCTCCCTTCTAGTTTAAAGGGCTCGATTCAAAATTTTCACCTACTCTTAGCAAGATAGTAGAGGCGGTGGAATAGTTTTTGAAGTCTGCAGAAGTACTCAACTAGTGTTGTCTTTCTTCACAAAAAAATGTGTTTACCAATGCATGCATGAACACTAGTTACTCTAACCCCCCTCTCTTCTTTAATTCTTTGCCACATCAGCATGTTTGCTATTCCCGTGTGCATGATACCAGCTAAGATACCACCATTATGGCCAGCCTTAATCATCGCATGCAATAATTTAGTGCACCTTGAAATATGAACATGTGTGGGGCGTGTATGTTTTTAATGACTTGAGACTATACCTAGCCCGGCATGCAAGATGACTTATTATGCACCATTCCCCATACCTGCAAGAAGCCCGTTCATCTCCAAATCTTTTCCACTCCATGTGTGGAAACAATATGCCTGCCAAACTCTCCTTCTCCCTCCGGCGGCCCCACCAGTCCACCCCGTGTGAAAAAATCTGCATGCATGACTCTCCTCCCCCCACGCTCGTCCAATCCGTTGTGACCAGCAATATTTCCACCCCTTCGCTCCCCGTAATTTACTCCAACAAATATGCCCACGTAGTCAAGTATTTAATCAAGACGCTTGCGTGCATTGGGTCACTGACATACGGGCTCAACAGGGGTCTGGCCCACATGTCAGTGACGCAACTGGACCTCAGTTAAGTCAGTGCAGCTCAGTCCATATCTTACGTAGGTGTGCCATTGCTCGCTATAAGTACTGCGCCTCCCACGACATCGCTATCTCCTCCCCCTCATGTTCACGTTCATCGCTATCTCCTCCCTCCCTCTCACGCCGACCACCATAGCATCGCCCCTCCCAAGCCCTAGGAGCCCCTCGCTGCACACAAGGCGGACGGCCACGTCGTTGTTCCGTTCCTCGCCGCCACTAGTCGAGGAGGACGCGTCGGTGTTCCGGTCCTCGCCGCGACGCGACACGTCGCCGTTTCGTTCCTCGCCGCCACTAGTCAAGGAGGACGCGTTGGCGTTTTGCTCCTCTCCGCGACGCGTCGAGGTGGACACGTCGGCGTTCCCAATCTCGTCAGCATGCGTGCCGGAGGACGCGTCGGCTCCCCGCTACGAGGAGAACACCGCGCCGCCCGCCGAGCCCCCCAGCCTTGAGGAGCTCTGGAAAGGAATGGATGTCGCCTTGTGGGAGGCTTTGCCTCCAGCAGAGCGCTCCAAAATAGAGGCGGAGAAGAAGTCCGAGGAAGAGAAGCGCACCACGGAACAAGCTGCCTGGGAGGCCTATGTAGCGTCCGAGAGAGTCAGGCAATTGGCTCTTTGACAGAAGGCTCGTGTGAGGGCCGTGAGGGTGGCAGAGGACGCCCGTGCCGACGCCCTGAGTGCAGTCGGGCCCAAGCGCCTCATCTACGCTTGGCGGTACGTGGACCGGGTGCACGCTTCCAGCGAGGAGGAGTACCTGTTGGCGCCGGATCACCACACCGGTGAGATCGCGCTCGCCCGCCGGCAAGCCGCCAATCAGCACCTTGCGAGTTGCGAGGCTGAGGAAGAGGCGTTGTGTGCATGCGCTGGGAAACGGCCGCGCACCAGGGCACTCGTGGGGTGCCGCAAGCGCTCCTGCGGCGCCGTGGCTTTTAGGAGGAGTATAATTTTTGTTTCGTAAGGCGATCTCATTAGTTTTGGGTCGCAAATGATAAATCCAACGTTCAGGAATTTTTGGCGTCCTTAATTAAGTATGTAAAAGGAAAGTTTGGAAACCTTGTGTATTAAATGACGCATTTTGCAAGTACGTGCATATAGCACAAACTTTACTATATACTATCGCACTACACGTCTCTCTCGATATATGCTTGAAGACTGTGCTACTCCCTCCGTCCAGGTCTGTCGTGGTTTTGTCACGGCAGATGTCCTCATGAAAGGACTTATTCATGGAGCCATCGCTACGGGTTAGCTTCCAGGGGTTAAAGCGGACACAAGGACGCAAGAGAGTTTATACTAGTTCGGCCCCTTCGATGAAGGTAAATCCTATGTCTAGTTGTGATGGAATTGATGGGGTTTCGATGGCTAGGGAGCAAACAAGCTTCGCCTAAGTCTCGAGTTGTCGTCCCTTATATACATGGGTGGCGCCCGTCGGTTTATAGAGTCCCGACGCCGGTTCATAGATATATCCGGCTCAGTCTCCACTATTCCTAATTTACAATACAAGTTACATACTGACGCCGGTTTACGGCTACAGGCCTTGAACCGGTTATGGGCCTTGAGCCCTCATCTGCCTACTTGGGCTTTAACATACTCAACTAATGACGAAGTTAACTCGGCCTGTCCTGGCCGGTTTACGCCCAGTAGTAATATCCCCAACATTAGGCCCCAGATTGATTTGAACAGGTTCATGTCAATCCTTAGCAAAAAACTTCATCTTTAGCATCTTTGTGTAGTGTGGTGAAACACCATGATGTCATCTTCTCTGGTCGTCGTAAACCGGCGTGACGTCACCTGTCATAAAAACAATCCACGATACCTTTTTTGTTTAATAGATCTGCGGCAATCGAGGCGACAGCTCCATTTCCAAACTCGCGGCCCCTTGATTTTCGCGCCTGACACATGTCCCTTGCTTTATAAATAAGACCAAAGGGTCGTTTGTTTTTACCCGTCGTGGCCATAGGCTTTTTCTTCCTCGGTCGCCCAGCTTGAGCTCCACCGCCCGTCGACTTATGCACCAACCTTGGCGCTGCATCACCACAGAATACACGAGCATCGGCGATCTTCCATTTCTTCCTCGGCTCTGGTAAGTCTTCTATCTTTTTCATCATAGATCTATTCTAGGGTTTCCATGTTCTTCAGCGTTCATCACTTACTTCCTATTCATATGATAAACTTTAGACGAGTCTGTAAATCTTTGTTCTGCGTAGCGGTAGTTTTTATCATTCGTTTTCACTTGTGCGTCTCAAGACCATAGATCTCTCTGTATCCTTGCTCATTGATTCAGCATCTGCTCCCTTTTGGACCTTGAATATTTATCTCTTTTTTTCTGAACATGTTCCAGATCCAAAACTGTGATGTAATTTTGTGAAACCTGTTTTCGCACACCTACTCATCATAATCTTGACACTTCAATATTTTAGACCAGGCGGTTTAACTTTGTAGAAAAATTGATAACTCGGTATATACCATTAGTCCCCTTGTTGAACTGCCAGGATTCCCTAGCTAAGTATTGCCACTTTGCAGAAATCCGGTTTATAAGTAACTGCTTCCGGTTTAGCAATGAATGCACCAATGTATATCCTTCCAACATATTCTTGAACCGGTATTACTTCTTTGCAGATTGCACCATGGCCAAGGAAGTGTATGAGTGCAACTGGGTCCCTTCTCGAGTGACGAGACTCAAGTGAATAACCCTAGTCCAAACGGGCGCTTTAGGCAAAAAAAGATGTCGTTTCACTGGAGGGTCCCTGGCCGGAATGTCCTCCGAACCGAAAGATGGAGAGGTTGTTGTTTTGCTGACCATGTAGCCCGGGCTTCATCCGCCCAGTTCAAAGTTTTATCGGGATGTCTTGGCCAACTTCCAACTGCGTCCACAAGATATTGGCCCCAACTCCATAACCAATATCTGTCACTTTCAAGTGCTCCGTGAGGTGTTCTTTCAAGAGGAGCCCACAGTTGAATTATTCAGAGATTGCTTCCATCCGAACCGCCGCATCAATTTATCGGCGGTCCCAATACCGAAGTTAGGTGGTATGGCGATTCAAAAGAGGAAAGAGGTCACTTACCCTCATGCCAAACTGCACAGCCATCCCAAAGAGTGGAATTCAACATGGTTTTATGCAAGAAAGATACCTCTCCCGATGGAGAAAATCCCTTGCCGGGTTATCGTCCGAGCGGCTAAGCAACACACATCCCTTCCTCGAGATCGATTGCTAAGGAGAGAAGCAAATATGCTCCTCAATTAACCAAGCTCAGGGCCTTCATGGCTAACGGGTTGACAGGAGTTGACCTTGCTCACTGCTGGATATCTTGGAGTATATTGCCCTTAAGCCTACGCTCCGGTTTGATGTGCAAATAAACAGGAGATGTAAAAGACCCTCTACGGCATATTGAGATCCAGCTGTCAGATGACGAGGTTACTGAGGCTGTGAAGAAGATATTAAATGAACCAGAAGCTGCTTGCTCTCAAACCGGCCTGCCTCCTTTTTGTACCATTAACAAACCGCCAGCCGTTAGACTCATATCTTATCTTTTCATGAAATCTAACTATGTTTAAGCACCCTTTGTTGACATTAACATCTTTCAAACAGGGTGATGAACCATTTTGGAGCAAGAAGCCTCCACAAGAGAAACCGGAAAAAACAACCCGGCCCAAAACCAGAGTTGTGAAGAAACCGGCCAATAGGAAGAGAACCACTACATCCTCTGATCCACCAGCTGACGATGATGTGGGTAATCCGGACCTTGAGGTAGAGCTTGACTCACTTGGTTTATTTTTCACACGCCTTATTGATAATGATTATTGCCAGGATGAGGCTGAAGTCAGTCACGCTGATGTTGTAGAGGTAATCACTCTTTCTTCCGATTCAAACCCTTTGCCTTCACTAAAAATCCGTCGGGCAAACCGGAAAGTTAAATTTTCTCATCCTCTTGCTTATTTGGACTGAAACATTCTTATGAAGACACAACAGCATGAAGCTCGCCGCACAACCCAGCACAACAGCCAAGTAGTTACCGCCGCCGGTTTACCGAACAGTCCGGTTCGGAAACGCCGTTCAGAGGTCTCTAACTGTTTCGTCAATGCTTATCCTAAAGCGGGTTGTTTTTGTCAACCTCTTAATCCATCTGACTCTGATTATCAGGGCACTTCTCATTCTTCTTCCGGCAGTCGTCAGCCACCCAGCTCCCACCACTCAAAACGGTGCTTGGGTGAGCCTTATTCCTTATAATGTTGTTTGATATATCACTTTCAATATTCACTGGACTGATCCGTCTTTTTCCTTTCAGGGCCAAGCCTAGGCCAAGCAAGAAAGCTAAATGCAGACAAAGCGGCAGAAGAAAACGACGATCCTGAACCGGACAAAATACCAGATCCCGAAGAACACATCCACGATGATGTGCTGAACGACCCACCATCGCAAGATCATGATGTTACTGCTGAAGAGGCACATGTTGATCCCACAGGCCCTTTTAATCAGCCCACAAGTCCTGTCCAGACTGACAAAACAATGAGCCCATCAAAGCATACTGATAAACCGTCGACCCCAGTGCGGATCGGAGAAGCCAAAGATGATGATGTTGTTATTACCGGCGTTGGTCGTTCCGAGCCAGGTAATCCTGTCGCTTTATCTAAGCACACTGCCAAAGATGAATTTGCTGCATTTGGTAAAGGCAAATGGAATGCTGATTTGGCCACTTATGCTGCTCTGAACACCCAAGATCTTCATTCCGGCTATCTGAATCGGCTATACACCAGCCGTGATTATGAGGCCGGTCTGGTAAATATGATGAAAGACAAATATGAGGTAAATTCCATATGACTTTCTGCTTGTATATTTCAATCTGTCAACCCCAATAGACCCCAAGTGACGGTTTGAAGATATCAACTTAAACCGGGACTTTCCAATGTGAACTTGAACGCAGCCGGTTCAACTTAAAGCAGTTAAACCGGGCCTTTATATAGTAAGAATTCCGTGTCCTTTGAAGGGTGAGCAAATAGGCATTAGCCCCCAAGTGCCAAGTTGAATACTTGTATTGAGCATGGGACTTATATAGAAATTGTATAATGAAAAGCAAATATGCATTAGTCCACAAGTACCGAGGGCATAACTTGTTATGTGGTTGGTACTTCAACTCTGCACTGTAATCTTTATCAAATGATTATCTGTATGTAGGCTGATCTGAGCAAGAAAGAAAGTCAAATCGCCGATTCGCAGAAGAAAATCTGAAGTCCCAGCAAGCTGAAACCTCCAATGCAAAAAATGAATTAACCAGCGCTTTAAGTGTCATGGAAAAGCTTAAGGAGGGTTTCAACAAGGAGCGTGCAGAATGGGCCACTGAAAAAGCCGCTTTAACTCAACGAGCAGAGAAAACCAAGGGTGCACTCAAACCGGTGGTGGATGACTTGACCAGTGTAAAACGGCAGGTGCATGCTATGACCGATGCTGTCTTTGGTAAGCCTTCTTTATTTCTAAAGTAATGAGGCCTTCTCATGTAACTGCTGGTTTACTGACCCTTTGAATGATAGAACAACTGTATACTGGTGCGCAACGGATCATCTGTACTGCTTCTCACAAAAACCCGGCGCCGACCTTGATCCAGGACACTATTAAAAGGTTGTCAATGCTTCCTGCCTGGGTTGAAGAGTTAAAGAAATCTGCTGCTAGAACCGGTGCTATAAACGCCTTAATCCGGGCAAAAGCATGGGTGCCGGATTTTGATCCTGTTGAAGCGGCGGGGCTTCCCAAGTTTGAAGGAAGGCGGGACAGAAATTCAGCGAAGAAGATCTCGAACTATAAACCGGGAAGTCGCCCTCGGCTTGTCAATTGGTTGAAGAGGCAGATTTGTCTCACTGTCAAGCTCAATACGATGGTCAAAACAAACGAAAGTGGCTGCACCAATTCTGAAGCGGAGAACCTTATACCTCCAATCCGTAAGCATACTTTACGCTCGACATTGAACCGTTGTTGCTGATCAATGATGAAGCTGTCTTTCAAGCATTAATGGAATCATTGGACAATTGTTGATTTCCAGCCGCTGGGTAGGGAAGCAGAGGTTGAAGCGGCGCAGGATGACCCGCAACCATCAGGCCAAGCTGGCGACCAAGCATGAACTGGAAGTCGGCTTAAATTACTGCTCCTTTATGCTACGCAGAAAAAAATTATCTTATCTGGGCACCGTGTTGCCTTGTAATAGACTAGCTGCCACACTTGGTTTTGATATGCCTTCGTGCATACTTATTGCAACTTATGCTTCCGTTGAATCATCAATGGTAAACTGTTGTCTGCAGCCAAAAAGCTTTAAACGCCGCCGTGGTTGTATCACCAGCCGGGTCACATATCTATGTATATGAAATCAAAGATAATATCTTAGATTTAAACATATAATCAAATATGGAAATATATGATACCTGCCATCGTAGGGCATGTAGTTGGCGATGCCAATCTTGAAACGGAGTTTTAAGAAACCCACTCTGCTGGAGGAGAAAAACAGCTCCTGTGTATATAAGGTCGGTTTACCAGGTAAACCGTTCCGGGTTATGATGAACACCGGTGTTACTCCATAATAGGATGTTAACAAAAAATCAAACCGGGAAAAGAGTCTCCGGATTAAGAATAGACCGTGTTCCGTCAACTGATCGAAAGCAGTTTAATAATTGTCGGTTTAAAAACACAACAAGAGAAATATGCAAAGAGAAATGAATTTCAAGCAAAGACAAAGATAGAATCATTTGCAAAAGAGGCTGTTGAGCCGATCAAGTGGCATTACCTTGGTCGGACACGACCAAGCCCCGATAGGCGTAGCTATGGTTCAAGTCAGCCAGGTCCCCAAATGATGCGGTGGCATTACGCCGATCAAGAGGTGTAGCGATGGTCTGGGTTCGACCAAAGCCATAAGTGATTACGTGGCCTTAGGCCGATCAAGAGGCGTGATCGGGTTCAGACGTGACCAAGTCCCCAAGTGATTACGTGGCTTTTCGCCTATAAAAGGTGTTGCATTGGTTGGACACGACCAAGCCCCCAAGTGATCTGATCTAACGCTTTTTGAAAAAGCTAACTCAAGGGGTAAACCGGAGGCCGCTTTAAGACAAAAACTCCATGTAACCACACATGATGTAAAAATAACAGAGACCCCACTTTAGCTAAAGCTCCGATTTATTGTATTGATTATAATATATACATTGTCATAATATGTACATAAGTAGAGCCTATGGCTCAAGTATAGTAAGGCCGAAGATGAGCTATGTTCCACGGCCTGTTGGACTCCTCCTCTGATGTACGTGAGTCTTTATGCTCTCGAATATCGATCAGATAATATGACCCGTTGTGCAGATTCTTGCTGACCATGAAAGGGCCCTCCCAAGGTGGGGATAGCTTGTGCATATCAGTCTGGTCTTGGATGAGCCGGAGCACCAAATCTCCTTCTTGAAAGGTTACGGTTCTAACTCGGCGGTGATAGCGTATTTAAAATCCTGCCGCGGTAAATCGCGAACGGGCAGCTGCGATGTCACGCTCCTCGTCCAAACAGGTCCAAAGCATCTTGCCGTGCTACCTCGTTGTCCGCTTCAACATAAGCTGCTACACGAGGTGAATCATGACGGATATCACTGGGGAGAACCGCCTCCGCTCCATAGACCATGAAGAACGGTGTGTATCATGTCGATCTGTTGGGCATAGTATTGATGCTCCATAATACAGATGGGAACTCCTCAACCCAACAACCCGGCATCCGCTGCAAAGGAACCACAATCCGGGGTTTGATGCCTCGTAAGATCTCTTGGTTAGCCCTCTCTGCTTGGCCATTGGACTGTGGGTGAGCCAGCGATGAAACGTCAAGCGGATGTGCTCACGTTCACGTAATTCCTTCATAGCACCCTTGGACAGGTTGGTACCATTATCATTAATGATGCCGTGGAAAGCCAAGCTGGAAAATCACCTTTTGATGAATTGAACCGCCGTGGCTGCATCACACTTGCTAACGGGCTCCGCCTCCACCCACTTTGTAAACTTGTCAACCGCCACCAAAAGGTGGGTCTTCTTGTCCTTGGACCTTTTGAAAGGCCCAACCATATCCAGCCCCCAAGTCGCAAACGGCCAAGTAATTGGAATCATCCTCAAATCTTGAGCCGGTACATGAGGGCGTCTTGAGAACTCCTGGCAGCCATCACATCGCCTAACCAGGTCCTCCGCATCAGCATGAGCTGTCAACCAATAGAAGCCGTGACGAAACGCCTTAGCCACCAAAGACTTTGAACCGGCGTGGTGACCACAGTCCCCTTCATGGATTTCACGCAAGATTTCACAGCCTTCCTTAGGAGACACACAGCGTTGAAACGCCCCTGACACACTGCAATGATGCAACTCGCCATTGACAATAGTCATGGACTTGAATCGCCGGACTATCTTCCTGGCCAGAGTCTCATCCTCTGGTAACTCGCCCCGGTTCATGTACGCAAGATAAGGAACCGTCCAATCGGGAATGACATGCAGAGCCGCCACCAACTGAGCCTCCGGATCAGGAATAGCCAAATCCTCTTCACCGTGGAGCTTGGCAGACGGGTTATGCGTAACATCCAAGAAGACATTAGGCGGACTGGTTTACGTTGAAAGCCCAGCCGGCTTAAAGCGTCCCGCCGCTTCGTTCTTCCGTCATCCCACGTGATCCACCTGATATCCTTTGAAGTTACCTGCAACAATATCCACCTCACGACGATATGCTGCCATGAGCGGATCCTTGGAATCCCAAGTGCCAGATACTTGTTGAGCCACTAGGTCCGAGTCACTGAAGCACTTAACTCGGCTGAGATTCATCTCCTTAGCCATCCGGAGACCATGCAGTAAAGCTTTGTACTCAGCTGCATTGTTAGTACAAGGGAACATTAAGCGGAGAACATAACAGAACTTATCACCTCGTGGGGAAGTTAACACGACTCCAGCCCCCGAGCCCTCCAATTGCCTGGACCCATCAAAATGAATAGTCCAATAGGTGTGATCCGGCTTTACTTCAGGTACTTGTAGTTCCGTCCAATCATTGATGAAATCTACAAGTGCTTGAGATTTGACCACCGTCCGAGGCACGTATTTCAATCCGTGCGGCCCAAGCTCTATATCCCACTTGGCAATTCGGCCAGTTGCCTCCCTGTTCTGAATTATATCTCCCAAAGGAGCAGAGCTGACCATTGTAATGGGATGTCCCTGGAAGTATTGTTTAAGCTTCCGGCTTGCCATGAAAACTCCATACACCAGCTTCTGCCAATGCGGGTACCTTTGCTTGGACTCAATAAGCACCTCGCTGATATAGTAAACCGGACGCTGAACCGGATATTCCTTGCCTGCCTCTTTGCGCTCCACCACAATAGCTACGATGACCGCACGAGCATTAGCTGCCACATATAGTAGCAATGGTTCCTTGTCAATCGGAGCAGCAAGAACAGGCGGATTGGCTAGCTGCCGCTTTAAATCCTCAAACGCTTTATCAGCAGGCGAACTCCAGACGAATTGATCTATTTTCTTCAGCATCTGATACAAAGGGATCGCCTTCTCACCGAGGCTACTGATAAACCGGCTCAACGCAGCAATCCGGCCTGCCAAGCGTTGAACGTCATTGATACACCCGGTTTAGCCAGGAGGTGATAGCTGTGATCTTCTCCGGATTAGCCTCAATTCCCCTGTTGGATACCAGAAAACCCAATAACTTGCCTGCCGGTACACCAAAAACACACTTGGCCGGGTTGAGCATCATCTTGTATGTCCGCAGGTTATCAGAGGTTTTCTTCAAATCGTTAACTAGAGTCTCCTTCTCCCTTGACTTAACCACAATATCATCCACATAGGCATGTACATCACGGCCGATTTGCTTATGAAGGCAATTTTGTACACACCGTTGATTAATTGCCTGGGCACTCTTGAGCCCAAAGGGCATAGATACATAGCAGAAGGCTCCAAAGGGAGTTATGAACACCGTCTTCTCCTGGTCCTTAACTGCCATCTTGATCTGATGATAACCAGAATATGCATCCAGAAAACTCGGGCGCTCACAACCCGCGGTAGCATCAATAATCTGATCGATGCGGGGAGGGCAAAAGGATCATTGGACAAGCCTTGTTAAGGTCTGTGTAATCCACAGACATGCGCCAGTGCCGCTTTTTCTTAAGGACCAAAGACCGGATTAGCCAGCCATTCGGGATGGAAAACTTCAACAATAAAGCCAGCCGCTAAGAGCCCGCCACCTCCTCTCCAATAGCTGCGCCTTTCTTCGTTAAACCGGCGGAGAAACTGTTTCACCGGTTTGTACTTAGGATCGACATTAAGAGTGTGCTCAGCGAGTTCCCTCGGTACACCTGGCATGTCAGAAGGCTTCCATGCAAAAATGTCCCGATTCTCACGGATGAACTCGATGAGCGTGCTTTCCTATTTCGGATCCAAGTTGGTACTAATACTCAACTGCTTGGATGAATCGACGGGTACGAAGTCAACAAGCTTAGTCTCAGCTGCCGATTTGAATTTTAAGGCCGGATCATGCTCTGTAGTTGGCTTCTTCAATGGAGTCATGTCCTCCGGATCAACATTATCCTTGTAGTATTGCAACTCTTCTGTGGCACAACCCAACTCTGCATAGGCTGCATCACCTTCTTCACACTCCAAAGCAATCTTGCGACTTCCATGAACAGTTATTGTTCCTTTGTGACCCGGCATCTTGAGCTGCAAATAAATATAACAGGGCTGTGCCATAAATTTGGCATAGGCCGGCCGCCCAAACAGGGCGTGACATGGGCTCCGGATCTTCACCACTTCAAAAGTCAATGTCTCTGACCTGGAATCATGATCGTCTCCAAAGGCCACTTCCAGAGCTATCTTGCCAACAGGATATGCCTGACTTACGGTACCACACCATGGAATACTGTATTGGACGGTTTAAGATTTTTATCTGTTAGCCCCATACGGCGGAAGGTCCCATAATATAGGATATTAATACTGCTCCCTCCATCCATGAGCACCTTGGTGAATTTATAACCTC
>JAHIAL010000065.1:1337500-1407949 GCA_021605145.1 Aegilops bicornis | reverse complement strand
GCTTATTTTATATGGGAAAAGGCGCGATCAAGTCAACTATGCGATCCGGACCTTAAACCGTGTAACCTCCTCCTCTCGTTCGACGACGAGCACTGCGCTTACAACTTGGTGTGTTGCAGCTATATATAACAACATGGGTTCGCCAAGGTTTGGTGCGGCCAGGATTGGGTTGCTGGCCAGGAGGGCCTTTATTTCTTCCAGTCCGGCCATTGCCGCGTCCGTCCACTCGAAGTGTTCGGTGCGTCGAAGAAGGCGATAAAGAGGTAGTGCCTTTTCTCCCAATCGGGAGATAAAGCGGCTTAAGGCAGCCACGCATCTAGTTAATTTCTGGATTTGTTTGAGGTCTGTTGGGGTAGCTAACTATGACAAAGCTCAGATTTTAGCCGGGTTTGCTTCAATTCCTCTATTCGAAACGATGAAGCCCAGTAGCTTTCCGGCGGGAACGTCGAAAACACATTTTTCCGGATTGAGCTTGATGTCATATGTTCGGAGGTTGTCGAATGTGAGCCTCAGGTCGTCTATTAAAGATTCAACATGTCTGGTCTTGATGACCACGTCCTCTATGTATGCCTCAACTGTTTTGGCGATTTGTTTTTCCAGGCATGTCTGAATCATGTGTTGCTAGGTTGCACCGGCGTTTTTGAGCCCGAATGGCATGGTGTTGAAACAGAAAGGGCCGTATGGGGTGATAAATGTCGTTGCAGCTTGATCGGACTCTGCCATCTTGATTTGATGGTATCCGGAGTATGCGTCGAGGAAGCACAATGAGTCGTGTCCTGCGGTAGCGTCGATGATTTGATCGATGCGGGGGAGGGGGAAGGGATCCTTGGGGCAAGGCTTATTGAGGTCCTTGAAATCGACACATAAGCGCCAGAATTTATCCTTCTTTGGTACCATCACCAGGTTTGCTAGCCAGTCCGGGTGTTTTATTTCTCTGATGAATCTGGCTTCGAGTAACTTGGCTAGCTCCTCTCCCATAGCTTGTCATTTAGGCTCTAAAAAGCGCCGTAGTGTCTGCTTAACCGGCTTGTATCCCTTCAATATGTTGAGACTATGCTCGGCCAGCCTGCGTGGGATCCCTGGCATATCTGAAGGGTGCCAGACGAAGATGTCCCAATTCTTGCTAAGAACGCCGCATGATCTGGCGTCGATTTAATGGGGTTCACCGTGCCCGATGGATGCTGTTTTTGTAGAGTCCGTTGGGTGGACTTGGAATTTGACTATTTTGTCCGCTGGTTTGAAAGAGGTGGACTTGGATCACTTATCGAGTATCACATCATCCCTATCCACTTCGGAGTGTAATGTAGTTAATTCTTTGGCCGCGAGGGCTTCGGATAATGCCTCAAGGGCCAGGGCGGTGGTTTTATTTTCGGCGCGAAGTGCTATGTCCGGATCAACGGCTAGAGTGATGATTAGATTGGGCACCGGGCATCTTGAGCTTCATGTACCCATAATGGGGTATAGCTTGGAAGCTTGCGAATGCGTCCCGCCCTAAAAGGGTGTGGTATCCACTACTGAACGGGGCCACTTGAAATGTTATCTCTTCGGACCTGTAATTTTCCGGCGTGCCGAATACCACATCGAGTGTGATTTTTCCTGCACATCATGCCTCCCTACTAGGGATAATCCCTCGGAAGGTCGTGCTGCTTTGCTCAATGCGGCTCTTGTCTATTTCCATTTTGTTGAGAGTTTCCTCGTAGATGAGGTTTAATCCGCTGCCGCCGTCCATGAGCACTTTAGTAAGCTGGAAGCCGTCCACAATTGGACTAAGGACCAAAGCGGCTGGTGCTCGGACTGCTCGGAATTGAGTTTCTTCACTGGCATTAAAGGTTATACCCGTGTCATTCCAGGGATTTATTACTGCAACGTGGCAGACTTCGGCGAAGCCGCGGAGTGCTCTCTTGCGCCTGTTGTTCAAGGCGAAAGTCTCGAAGACTGTCAACACTGTATTGTTGTTTTCTGCGGGATGATACTCTGCGGTATTGTTAATGAGGAGATCCTTGCCGCTCTTGGCCACCTGCCGAAGTATCCAACATGCTCTAAGGCTGTGTGTTGGTACAGTATCCGGTGTGGTGTGAATTTTGCATGGCCTATTGAGCCATCCCTCAATCTGATTCCATGCCCTATAGTGGGCTTTGGTTTCTTTGTGATTGGATCGGGTGACTTGCGAGAGTGCACCCTTTTGGTTCGGACGAGGGGTTTAGTGAGAGCCGGAGGATCCCAGAATGTTGCCTGGGTTTTCCAGGCGCTTTCGTCGCACAGTACTTCTGTACTATGGCTGCCAAGTTAGCGAAGTGTGATATGTCACGTTGACTTATGGCGTTAAGGATTCCCTTGTCCGTGCAATTTTTGCAAAAGAATGAGATTGCGTCTTCCTCGCGACAGTCCTTAACCTTGCTCAATACAAGGAGGAATCGGCCCAAAAGTGATGTCTTGTCTCTTGGGATTGTTGTGCGATGTGGGAAAGATCGCTTGTATCTGGGTGGGTGGGTGGATTTAAGTCCGAACCTGACCCGATCCAAGACCTGTGAGGTCGAGGGAACTTCCGAACTTGGCGATTCGGGTTCCGGATGTTACATGCTTTTTTCCGCCCGGCCGTCCGATTCTAAATTCAAAGCTTGGGTCATGTCCTCCCGCGAGCGGGTATCCGACTCAGAGAGCTTGGGAATCCAGACGTAGTTCGTCCTCAAAATAGAGGAAGAGTTGTTTCACTGCTCCTCCACCACCGCTATTTGATGGGTGATCGGCGGAGAGTTAATCTCTCTTTGATCGGGTTTAAGCCCAATCCGATCATAGTCTGTAGCGACTCCCAAAGCGGCGATGCGATCCAGGAGCTCGCTTAAGGATGAAAGTTCCATTGGATCCATCCGCTCGGCGTATTCCGAGCTGACATGGAGGCTGTTTTTGATGACTCGAGAAGTCATCGATGACGCAGGCGAGCAGGCGGTCATGTGAAATCGCCTAGTCGGAGGGTTTGGCCTAAGGCCAGGGCTCCCCCGGAGGCGATGTAGTCCTTGATAACAAGGCAAGCCATCAAACTTTTTTTGACGTCACAGTGGAACTCTCAATGAAAGCACCAATGTCGGTGTCAAAACCGGCGGATCTCGGGTAGGGGGTCCCGAACTGTGCATCTAAGTCTAATGGTAACAGGAGGCGGGGGACACGATGTTTACCCAGGTTCGGGCCCTCTCTATGGAGGTAATACCCTACTTCCTGCTTGATTGATCTTGATAATATGAGTATTACAAAGTTGATCTACCACGAGATCGTAGAGGCTAAACCCTAGAAGCTAGCCTATGATTATGATTGTTCTTGTTCTACGGACTAAACCCTCCGGTTTATATAGACAACGGAGGGGGCTAGGGTTACATGAGTCGATTCTGAGAGAGGGAATCTACATATCCAAATTGCCAAGCTTGCCTTCCACGCAAAGGAGAGTCCCACCTTTATTACCTGGACTTAAGTCTTCAATCTTGTATCTTCACAGTCCAAGAGTCCGGCATAAGCATATAGTCCGACTGTCCGAGGACCCCCTAATCCAGGACTCCCTCACCGAGCCTAGCCCAAACACCAAGTTGTTTGTGCCGAGTTTTAGCTTAGTTTGATCTCATTGGGAAAGAAGAGACGATGAGATTGCCTTCTATCTAAGGGCCAGTTCTTTTGACAATTTCTTGAAAATAATCAAAACAAGCATTTTTTAAGAGCTTAGTATGGCTTAATTTTAAACATATGTGGAAAGTGATCGTCGAGCTTCTCCATTAGTCATACCCTTTTCGGAAAGAAAAAAATTCCTTCTTTGTTTAATTTACAAGCCAATTGCCACCGCATTCCGAACGTTCACCCACCCTGACCCGAGCCTCTCCCCAACATCCCTATCTTCCATCACCGCCCGCCTCTCCCCAATTTTGGTCGTTGCCTCTCCGTCTCCACAATGGCGGAGCTAGACGTAAACCTTGGGGTGGGGCTAAACATAAATGGCAAAGATCAGTGAGGCTATTTTTTCTCATCATCGCCCTTCAAATTATTTTTTCTTCGGAGTTTTATTTGAGGGGGGGGGGGGGGGGTGCTTCCCGACCTCAACATTACTCCGCCGGTGCGTCTCCATCATTTTCCAGTATGAACTTTGCTTGCCCGCTCCCACCTCCGGGTTGCACCACACTCTTTGCCGCAATCCGGATTTTCCATGACTCGCCTTGTTCACCCCACAATCTTTGCCGCCAACGACGCTCTAATCGTATCCTTTCTAAACACGCCCCTGCAGGCAGATAGGGTTCGGCCGCCGCCACCCTACGGCGGCGGCGCCCGACACCCAGGGGCATTTCAGACCTTTTTTCTCTCTGACACTCAGGGGCGTTTCAGACTTTTCCTCCCCTGGAAGAGCCGCTCTCGCCAAACAAACCGCTGTCTAGGCGGACGGCACATCAGTTTTGTCGCCGCAGCCGCTTTGGTGGCGCAGGCCAAAGCCGGAAAAAGGCCGAGCCGAAGCCGCCCCCGTTGAAGCGCCGAGAAAGCGGCATCCGCCCGGCACGTGCTTCTCCGGCCTGCCTTTCCCGGGCGGGTTGGACTTGCCCACTCTCTCCCCACCCCCACCCCCCACCCGCTCCTCCTCCCCTCCCCGTGCCGTCGGCCGGCCGCATCCTCGCCGCGCGGCCTCGCCCCCCACCTACTCGGATCCCCGGATCTGGGCGACCTCGGATCCCCGCCTCGGATCCCCGCCTGCCCGCCCGCCCACCGCGCTGCTGCCCCGGCGTCGTCGGGCCCTTGTCCCGCCCCCCCCTCGTCCGCGAGCGTAGCCTTGGCGTCCTCGTCCCCGAAGGAGCCGCCACTTTGCTCCTCGCCTCGCCGCGGCCGGGCTGCAAGGTAAGGTATGCTCCCTCCACCGGTCCACCCGTAGCACGTGTATGCTGGACGGTTCCTGGTTCCACATCGATTTGTGGCTGGAGGTTGGACTGCTTCCCAATTTGGCTATGTGACCACTTCCAGTTTGTTCATATTAGTTGAAAATGCTTAATAATGCTACAAAGTAGTAGTAGTAGACTATGGTCAGGGCGAATTATAGTAGCATTATCAATTCGGGTGATCTGGAAGCAAGTACTATGATATTGTGAAGTAAATCGTGCACAAGGTGAATGATGAAATACCGGGCAAGCCTTCTAGGCCAGTGATTGATTCGGGTGAGCTCAGTTCACCGATGTTAGTACTGTTGACTGACCTATGGAATGCTCTTCTATGTCTCTCTGTGCAGTGCTGTCTGGGAGGGTGTCAGGGATGTCGTCGTCTTCGTCGACCGTGGTCTATGAGGGGTGGATGGTCCGGCATGGCCGCCGCAAGATCGGCCGCTCCTTCATCCACATGCGCTACTTTGTGCTGGAGACCCGGCTGCTGTCGTATTTCAAGCGTAAGCCCCAGCACAAGATGCCCAAGCTCCCCATCAAGTCCCTCCACATCGATGGCAACTGCAGGGTCGAGGACAGGGGCCTCAAGATGCACCATGGCCATGTACGTATCTCCTCCTCTGTCACATGCTTGCAGTTCCTTCCTCTCAGCATGGTCTTTGGCCTTGCAGTCCGATGTTTCCTTTGATCATTTGTTCTACCGCAGATGCTTTATGTCTTGAGTGTCTACAACAAAAGGGAGAAGCACCATCGCATCACGGTACCAAAGCCATCCATTCTATTCCTTGTTCCTCTCATCATATACACTTAAACAACAATAATCAGCTTGTTTTATTGCTGCACTGCCATTTAAGCTATCAACCTACTGTTACTGCAATTGCTCTTGAAATGCCACTAGACTATTACTACTCCCTCCGTTCACTTTTGTAAGTCGTCTCAGACAACTTAAAATGGACTGTTTTGCACATTGTCTGAAATGTCTTCAAAGTCTTATAAAAGTGAACAGAGGGAGTACTTTATTTGCCACTGCTGCATGAATTATTCATTTAGAGGAACTTCTTCTATTGGCAAGAAAAAAAAACATGTCCTGCAAGTCTGCTGAGTTTTCCAAATGTGAATCCTTAAGAACCCTACAAGTCATGTCCTTGATGTTAAGTTGATGCTACCTTTCTGTAACTTATACCAGATGGCGGCATTCAATATCCAGGAGGCTCTAATCTGGAAGGAGAAAATTGAGATGGTCATCGATCAGGTTTAACATTTGCAGATCCTAAATCTCGGATATAAATGTTTATAGTAACCGCCTGAGATTCTTTGTTCCTCAAGGCATCACCAAATAAAAACATGCAAACATACACAATATTGGCACCCCTATTACTGCTTATGAAATTAATTAGGAGTATATGACAAAGGCCACTTCTCCCTCCGATCCATATTATTTGTTGCTGATTTAGTACAAAGACAATTAATATGGATCGAAGGAATACTTAATTTTCCTTCACAGCCTGAGAATAATCTATTTCATTGCATATGCACAAATGCACCTAATTGATTCTTCTAATTAAACTGATGCAGCAACAAGGTGTAGTGTCGCCCGATGGTAATACAGCCTTTAGCTCATCTCAGCAAAATGCTGGTGTAGAAAATGGAAGGAAATCTTCTTCCTCTGATCGTGACAGTCAGTAAGTGTCAGATAACTGCGTTTCATTTTCCAGTTATGCATTCTATTTGCACTCTACATGTGTTGTACACTTCGTCCATTTTAGTTCCTTTACACTAGTTTTTTCTGTGCACTTCTATGTATAGTTTCTGTTGTTATAATATAACTAGCTTTCTCCTGAGAACTCATGTGTCGATATTCTTATACAAACTTGCCAGCGTTTTCTTCTTATTAATTTTAAAATACTATGGCTGTGTCACTTGTCTTCCTGTCAGTTGACAACCACTCCCTCTGTAAACTAATATAAGACTTTTTAGATCACTACTATCCCTCTGTAAACTAATATAAGACTTTTAGATCACTACTATCCCTCTGTAAACTAATATAATACTTTTTAGATCACTACTATCCCTCTGTAAACTAATATAAGACTTTTAGATCACTACTATCCCTCTGTAAACTAATATAAGACTTTTAGATCACTAATATCCCTCTGTAAACTAATATAATACTTTTTTATTATATTAGTTTACAGAGGAAGGAGTATTCTAGCCAGCACATGATTCAATGTGATAGTTTTCTTCTTTGTTAATAGTTTTTGTCAGTGGTTGAGGAATTTGATTCTGTACTTCCGTGGTATAGTTACATGATATCTGTTCTGAAATCCTATTGCGTGTTCTACCTTGTCAACATTTTACATGGTCGTAGTTATCTACTACATCCGTTCCAAACTATAAGGTTAATTTGACTGCCCAAATTCATGCTTTTGATCAAAAACTAGTCCAGTAAAATGTAGTTTATCCTCCACAAAATGGATACCATTATATTTATATGCAAAAGCACTTTCATATGATAGTGATTTTGTAACCATTGACTAAATATTGTATGAGATAGTTACGGTCAAGGCATGAATTTGGACAGTCAAAATACACCATATATTTGGAACGGAGGGACCACTTGGTTATTTCTGTAACTTATGACACTATGAACCTAGGATTTGATCAAGTCTGAAGAAAGAAGGGAACATGATTTGGAACCATTTTAAATGCCTTAGTAATTTGCTTATAAAAATTCACGATAAAACCCTTTGTAACCCCATTCTAATTTTTTTTTGAACTCTTCAAGTTTGTATAACTGATACACCTCATGCATGTCTGGTGATGCTTCTGAGTAACTTTGTTTACATTTGTTCGATCATGACATGGTAGAATATTGTTTCTTGTAAAATGACAGTCCCTTAATTTCTTTTATCAGGTATAGTCATGAAGAGGAAGAAGAGGAGGAGGATAATCACCGATCATTGATGCGGAGAACAACAATTGGGAATGGTCAGTGACATGGTCTGTTTGTTGATTGTTTCCTCCATATATGTTATTTGTTCCAGTGGTTAAAGGATTGTTATATTCTTGGCATGTGTAGGTCCTCCGGAATCATTGCATGATTGGACTCGTGGAAATGATACGGGAATATCTGATCAGGGAAGCCCTGCCCAAGTTTTCTCTAGAGGACACTGGCGCCTTGTCAGATGCCAGAATGGCAAGAACTTTCTTTGTCCCTTCCTTTGGTTTTCTGTTGTAACCAGGCTGCTTGTTCGATGGGGTGTTAAATGTGAACTTTACTTCAGGTCTCCGCATTTTTGAGGAGCTCCAAGATGTTGATTACCTTGTAAGTTGGTGGTTGTGGGCATGAATTGGTAGTTTGAATATTTTGGCCTTGGCCATTCTTGCTTGATGCTTGTGTACCTTTCACAGGCAAGGAGCTGTAGCAGAGCAATGAAGGCTGTTGGAGTTGTTGAAGCTTCGTGTGAAGCTATATTTCAGCTTGTGATGAGCATGGACACCACCCGCTTTGAGTACATTTTCTGTTGTTTTGATAAATCAACTCATCAATTTCCCTTTTTCCTTACAAATTTTTTCTTACTGTTGTTCTCTTGTTATTTAAGGTGGGACTGCAGCTTCCAGTATGGCAGTCTAGTGGAGGAGGTCGACGGCCACACAGCAATACTGTACCATAGGCTACAACTGGATTGGTTTTCAGCGTATGTTTTATCTTTTGTTAGAATCTTCCTTCTTTCTGTGCTGCATAAGTGTGAACCCATTGGAAAGATGGAAGCTACAAGATATCTTTCTATGATCTACAAACACAGATGTTATTATCGTATATTCTTAACAGACGCCTACTTACTTTGTTCTGCAGCTGATACTTGTAACTGTTATTTAGGCTAATTATGTCAATTTATTGGTCTAAATTAATTGAAATGTAGCCCAGGGGAACACAGACTAATACAACTTAATATTTTCTGATATTGTGCCTTGAAGATACAGAGTAACTGTTATTTTTTTTCATCGTTAAACCATACATCTCAGCTTGATGAATTCCAGCCATTTATTTAATTACTGAAGTCACGTCTTTCATGAACATCTTAACAGATTTACTTGGCCTCGTGATCTTTGTTATGTACGATATTGGCGGCGTAATGACGATGGAAGTTATGGTTGGTGTTCTTGTAGTTCTACACATCTCATCATTTGTACATGCACTGGACATATGTTAACCTTTTTTCATGGGTCCTATTGATGATTGCATCTTGTAATTTTCGTTTGCAGTTGTGCTATTTCAATCCAGAGAGCACCCAAACTGTGGTCCACAACCAGGATTTGTGAGGGCACACATTGAGAGTAATGAACCGGCTCTGATGAATTCAATACATCATTTCCATGTATGTTGATTTACTGTAGGTATCAAATTTCTGATGTGTAACAGTTTCTTTTTAATTTTAATTTAGGTGGCGGTTTCAACATTTCTCCACTGAAATCCCGTAATGGGAGAGTCCGAACACAAGTACAGCACCTTATGCAGATTGATTTGAAGGGTTGGGGGGTTGGCTACTTACCTTCGTTTCAACAACATAGCCTCCTTCATATGTTGAACAGCGTTGCCGGTACAATCTGTTGTTTTTGGAATTACCTTCTGAACAACATTTCTAAGATATTCCTACTAGTTTTCTTTGTCTTAATTCCTAAGCAGTAGTGCAGTCTCCAAATAAATCTGAGTGCGTCATTTGATTTGAATGGTATTATTATCTTAGGCTGCTAGTGCTGTCCAGACTTTTGGGTCATTCATTTTATTAATTGACTTGGAGTTGAGGAGCCGTCTTTTACACAATTGTCAGATTATAAAGAACACTTGAATTTTGATCCTGCCTAAATGACGCCATGCATTCCTCCCTGCACTAATTCCTTGCCTCTGTTTACGCACGTCATCATGTTAAGCATATTTTTGCACAAGGAGTTGCCATTTTCTATAGTAGGACTAGTTCTTGCAGAAGCAGTATGAAATTTCACGCTACAGCCAAATATTGAATATTTGTTCTAGGGTACAATTGGACCGTGACGTTCTCATCCATGAAAACGATCTTTCACACACGAGACATCTTAGTTTACTCTATAATACGGCCAAATGTTCAGTTCCTATTCAACATATCTTTACTCCTACAAAGATGCAATTGGTAGTGGTGGTCCGTTTACCTTTTGTTTACACCACATATTGGATTAGGCACATACGTTTGTGATGAGAGCGGATATTGCACGGGTGGTACAATTAAAGATCTTAAACATGTAGAATAGTTTTTTAAACTTTAATAATGCACAGGCATTGTGCCAGTGTGGGTATGGGCATTGTGCTAGTATGGATATACCACTGCTTGTCCTGTGCTAGACTGAAGTTAGATTTCTGTGATGTTTCCTTGCATAACAATGTTTTTTTATCATAGGGGACATTTTAATGTATTCCATGAAAAATGGTAAAGTTAGATGACAGAAAAATGCAAAAAACTTTTGTTAGGTTAGTGATGATTTAGGTTTTATTTAGAGTTTAGAGATATCTAGATTATTTAATCTTTGGTTAAAAGAACTGGGAGCACACGTGCCCTGGTCCACACTATTACTTTCCTCATAACACCCTTGTATGGATGGCCATATTTAACTTATACTCCCTGCTACTTAAGTGAGTGCAAGGCGTCAAGAAAATCTCTTCTGTCCTGGGTGAATGAAGTGGTGATGTTTGCGATAAATCATGTTAAATCTATTTCTACCTTAGGTCTTACCAGGTCATCACTGTAGGATTCCTACAGCTTTCGTAGCCTTCTCATTCTGCATCATGTGGTAGACTAACATTCGCCGGCAACGGCATCTATGGCCCTTTTCTTTATCTCGAGAGCCAATAATTAAGCCTACTCCCTCTGTTCACCAATATAGGACGTTTTAAACTGACCATACAAGTCTCTAAAACGTCTTATATTAATGAAAAGAGGAAGTACTATTTATGCTTGCTAGATATTTGCAATAAGAAACACACAAGCATCTTCCATGTATTCTGCTGTATGATTAACTTGAATTGTTGTCTAACCCTGGAACCATTTAGCATATAATTCCCCAGATGTACCTTGGTATATATATTTTTGAAGAGATTCTTGTATATATTTTATTGTCTCTGGTGCTACTTTGGGTACCCCTTTCATTTGTTTTTACACATTTGTGTATGTCCAACATGAATTATGATATTCTGGGTAGTTTATATATGTTTTACATTTTGCCTCCTTTTTACTGCTGCCAGGGCTCAGGGAATGGTTTTCACAAAGTGATGAAAGTCAAATACTTCCTAGGATTCCTGTTATGGACAATATGGCCCTATCGGTTTCTTCTAAGAAAGGCAAAAAAACGCAGGATAATACTGTGCAAACCAGCCTTCCGGCGGATGAAAGTAGACATTCAACGGTTGAGGAGGAGTCTGACGAAGATGAAGAATTCCTGTTACCTGAATCTGAGCTAGAGGTTGATGACTTGCTTATAATTTTTCTGGTTCCTCTCTCCTTGCAATATTAAATTAGTATTTTATTTTTTATGCAGCCATCAACTCGTGAGCTCGATGCAGATGGTAAACTACTAGGTATACTGTAATTCCATCTTCCGTGAGGTTATGTATACAACAGGACTAGTTTGCATATAACATGTTTTTAATTATAGGGCTGGATGAGGAAGATTCAGGTGAGATCGATTTTTCTGGATTCTCTGGAAATTTACGCCGGGATGACCGTGATAACAGTCGTGATTGTTGGAGAATATCTGATGGAAATAACTTCAGAGTGCGAAGCAAGAACTTCATATATGATAAAAGCAAGGTTCTGATCTTTTGCAGCAGTAGACTGCACTCATCATCTTGCTAGGAGTGTTCCATTTTGGCTGTTTTCTAGACTCTGTTCGTTATGAATATTTACTATTTGTTTATAGGTTCCTGCTGGAAAACCTCTTATGGAGCTTGTTGCTGTTGACTGGTTTAAAGATGTGAAACGAATGGATCATGTTGCTAAAAGAAAAGGATGCGCTGTTCAAGTGAGTTCATATTTGAGGCTTGATATTATTGATAAGTCCGCAGTCAAGAAAGTAAATAACCATACGGTTGTCAAACTGAATTGTTGATGTGCTTAGTATGTCAAGAACAAAACATTGCAGCCTTTGATGGTTATATTGTGCATATTGTGTGCCAGGGTTGTACACGGGAGTCATTTTTAACAACAGGAGTTCTTTTTTCATCCTTCTATTCGGTGGCAAACACTCTATTGTGGTTGCTTCTTTTAATGAAGATAACAGCTTTGCATGTTGTCAAAAAAGGTTAAAAAATAAGAACACCAAGTCAAAGAGCCATGCTTTGTTCATTACTATAACAGTGTACAAATGTATACTTTTCGTATGTATATGGTAAAGATTTTCTGTTGCAGACTCTTCGTTTTGTAGATGTCTTACGTTGTCTAACCATGAATATGTTTGATGAGGTGAAGCATATCACCATTCACCTGCTAGTTGATCCTTTTCTTCTTTATAACCTGCTAGTCAATCCTTTTCTTCTTTATAACCTTTTTGCTTCTGTTGTAGGTTGCTGCTGAGAAGGGTCTTTTTTCGTTGGCAATAAATCTACAAGTAACATTCCTATAAAATTACCCCCTCCCTTTTCACTATAACTGTCCACACCCCCAGTAGTCTGTTTCAGAATACCTGTGTATTGAGGGAACCAAGGGTTCGGTTTATTGCATATATTCTTGCCTAAATGCTGTCAGATGAATTAAGTTTGATATAGTATGCCATATAATAGAGGTGTGCATGGTCATTTCTTCTTAGGGCCTTTTTGGTTCGCATGATTCTGAAAATGCAGGAATAGCAAAAACATAGATTGCAAAAACATGCCATCGATCCTATAGGATCAAATACCACAGGAATTTCACCACTTCGTTTTAGTATGCCATGACAAAAAAAAAATATCTTTCCAATAAGTTGGACTCAATAAACCATGGACCTTTTTTCTGGCGAGAAAGTAGACCATGGACCTTAAAGGGAGTGGCGCCACATCTCCTTGCTCCTGGCACTGCCACTGATGTCTTGTACCATCATTGTTCGCCCTTACTGTGACCCAGCAAATGTAGATGATACTGAATTAATACCAATTTGCTGCGTACTGTTGCATTTCGTATATAGTCTGTTGCTGAATAACTTTGCTATTGCAGGTTCCTGGCACAACAAACTATAGTATGGTTTTCTACTTTGTATCAAAGAAACTGATACCGAACTCCTTGTTGCAACGCTTTGTTGATGGCGATGATGAATTCCGCAATAGTAGGTTCAAGCTGATCCCATCTGTACCTAAGGTATGAGTCTCGCCGTCCTTAACGCTCTATGAGGTTTGATGCGAAATGTAAATAAGAAATGCTCAATTTAGTAGTACAAGAGTTAGTAGAACAGAGGGAAGGGTAAGATGTGTCTTGATCCCTTGCTGGTGGGGTGGGTTATAGTCCGTGTGTCTAACTACACATCTTGCATTTCAGGGCTCATGGATTGTCCGCCAAAGTGTTGGCAGCACACCGTGTCTGTTAGGCAAAGCAGTTGACATCACCTATATCCGTGGTGCAAATTATTTGGAAGTAAGTTTGCAGTGTATCTTTTATTTCTCCCTTAGGTTTCCTTTCTTTTTGAGTGAAAATGAGGACATGGGTTTGCCCTGTGTTTCTTAAATGAGAAGGGAAAGAGCTAGATCATGATCTGGCTAAATTGATTGGTGTCTTACGGTACAGTGTGATGATTGACACATGCAGATAGACGTGGACATTGGTTCGTCTACAGTGGCGAATGGAGTCTTGGGGCTCGTGTGTGGCGTGATCACAACGCTAGTTGTCGACATGGCTTTTCTTGTCCAGGTACACATACATTTGCCATCTAAGAAATACTCTCTCAAGCTCGTCGATGATGCAGGACCGAACCATTGGCTAAACTGACTATTGTTGGCAGGGCCACACATACGAGGAGCTCCCGGAACGACTGATTGGTGCGGTTCGGATGTCGCACATAGAACTATCATCTGCTGTTGTTCCTGTGCTTGAGGGTTAACCAAATTACACTACTATTGCTCATTTGATCCAAGTGGTGCTTGCAACATGGGCATCCATCTCCTCTATTTCAGTCTTGACAAGACACAGTAGGGTATACATATATACAGGCAGGGAACCAAGCGTTGGCGCCGTGCCATGCCGACGACATACTGAACGTGGAGAAGCAATTAATTTTTATGTGTATGTAATTATGTATTGCACATCATGATTCGGCGACGTGATGGCAATCTCGTAGGTGTTAGAATTGTGTCGGCAAAGAAAAAAGGGAAGATACCGAAATTAGGGCTAGGAGACTGGGCGAGGCCCAGGTGAGGGCCAGTTCAGCGCGAATAAAAAAGCTATGTGCTTGCTTTGTTTGAAACTTGTAGGAAAGGGGTTGAGATGACAGCTCCAAGTTCAAAGTTGAAAGCCACACAAACCATTATTCATGTACTTGTATGTAACTTGAGACTGCAACATATGATCATGCCACTGATTTGCAGGATGCTCACGTGGTCTATACCTTTGGAATTTTGGTTTGTTATGAGCCGATCACTGATCCATATATCTTTATTTTCTTGTTGTAATTATAGGTACCTCTATAGTTGGAGGAGTAGATGCCATTCCTGCTTTCGAATGCCGCACATGCTGCGAGCTCTTGTAGCGCCAATACAAGATATTTTTTCGGTCTCCAAAATACTCCCTCGGTTCCTAAATATAAGTCTTTGTAGAGATTCCGCTATGGACCACATACGGATGTATATAGATGCATTGAGTGTAGATTCACTAATTTTGTTCTGTATGTAGTTTATAGTGCAATCTCTACAAAGACTTGTATTTAGGAACCGAGGGAGTAGATAGCAGAATGAATACTAGGGAGCTCTTGTATCGTCAAAAGTTTCTTCATCCCTGATTACACCTGTGTTGTCTGTGGTGTATTTTAATTACTCAAAATGATGCATTAAGTGGGTATAAATACAACAAGAATACACCCGACCTCTGCATAGCTAGGATGCTGAGTGAATTGCAAAAAACATCGACACTTCAGGCAAGGTTTGCAGGAACCACACATTTACGGAATTGTGCCAAAAAGCACTAATTTTTTTCATATTTTTTTACAAAAAACACTAGTTGACTGCTTTGGCCGTTTTGATGACGATTATGACAGATGGGTCCCATAAATTATGATGTGGCGTAACAGTTGACGGTGTTAGACGGAAGATTTTTACATATTTGCAAACCAGTCCCCGTTCAAAATTGAAAAAAGCAATCAGCCCCACCCCAACCCCGTCGCTTGTCTCCTCGTCAGGTGGCAGCATGCTCGCGGCCAGCGCCGACGGTCGACGCACTCGCTGCAGCTCAAGCCGACCTCCCCCACGACCGTACCTTCTCTCCTCCGGCCCCAACCACCTCCCGCCGCCCCACGAACTGCTGCGACGCCCGGCACCCATGACGCGGCGGTTCTCGCGGCGGTCGCTGCTGCGAACTCCGGCGGACGGCGGCGAGACGCTGAAGGGACAGGATCCACCGGATCTGAGCGCCGATAGGGGGTGCAGGAGCTCCGGCGGATCGGTCTCGAGCTGGGGAGGTCGAAGGCTAAGGCGGGAATACGAGGGGGGGTGTAGGAGCTCCGCCGCCGCGGCTTGCTCCGGTCCGCGCCCGGCTTCCTTCCTACTCGCACCCATGCGCGGCGGCCGTTGTCGCTGCTTGCGCCCGTGCACCTCCTGTTGCTCGAGTGTGCGCCCATGCATCTCCCTGCTTGCGCCCTTGCGCGGCGGCCGCCGTAGCTGCTCGCACCCGTGGAACACATGGCGGGTCGACAGGGAGGTTGCAGGGCGAGGCGGGCGGCTGCCGGCTGGGGAAAGAGGGAGGAAGGAGACGGGAGGATAAAGAGGTGCTGTGGAGCTGGACCCCGAGCGGCGGCCACGGCGGCGGGGGCGCCCGGCCCGCCGGTGCCCATGGTACGTCCGCCTCCGCCGCCAGAGAGGAGAGACGAGGAGGGCAGGGGCTTGATTGCTTTTAATTTCTCTGAAAAGGGTGTCGGTGTAAAACCTCTGTCTAACGGAGTTGCCTGCGAACCGTTAGGCCACGTCGGCAAAAGAGGGACCCATCTGTCATAATCGTCATCAAAACGACCAAAGCCGCCAACTAGTGTTTTTTGCAAAAAATTAGAGAAAAAATTAGTGCTTTTTCGCACAATTTCGTAAATGTGTGGTTCCTGCAAACCTTGCCTGAAGTGTTGATGGTTTTTGCAATTCACTCCTAGGATGCCCACAACCAACAGTAATGCATCCATATATAAAACACGCCGGCAAAGGGCAAAGTCTTACAAAACCAAAGCGATGCCTAAGCGAGGGAAAAACCCCGAAGCGATCAAAAAAGCGATCGAGAAACTATTACAATAATTATATCCGCACCAACCATTTCTTAACACCACAAGGACCACAAGGTTCTTGAACGGCAACATCGGTTCTTCAACTACAACGTCATCAGAAATGAAACGACGCCGAAGCACCACCGTCAACAAATTCGACCATAAAAGGCAAAATTCTAGGTTTTCACCTTGAAAAAAAAACAAGTGTGAACATATCCGAGCAATGCCTTCAACAAAGTAATGAAGCAAAATTATCACCATTATTGCCAGGTATAACCAACTCAGGCCATACCTATGGTTTTCACCCTAGAACTCGAGACCAGGTAATCGAGAAGCACCACTCGAAGTCAACATGTGTTTGTCGCCATCACTTTTCTGCAATCCCAACAACTACATGTGTTGGGCTAGAAATAACACCATCATCGCTGCACAACCATTCCCTCCGCGTCAAGCCATCATTCATAGACTGAATTCACTTCCAAAGCCAAACTGATAGGAGTGAGAGTCACCAAAAATCATAAAGGAGCCTTCTGCTTGCATCTGGAGGGAGGAACCATCAGCAAAGACCTTTCACCGTAATCCGCCACGAGGGTGCCGCTTTAGTCCTACACGAACTAGCACTGACGGTGGAGCACGCCACAATTGACTGCCACCTCATCAGAGAGAGCCCTACCCAGGTCCATCGGCCCGGGGGACGCCATGGATGCATCTACACCTTGCAACCGTCGTGCGCCATCACAGACATCCACCAAGCCGGGCTACGCGTGACGTCCGTTATGCATGCCGTACAGCCACAACACGCTGAGCAGAACCCGTCGCCCGTCGCCTGCAGCTCCAAATTGGGCTTAAAAATAACATTTCGGATCATCGATTTTTTTTTGCCAGTTGGATCTGCGAATGTCATCTGGTTCTGAAAATGTGCAAGCTATCAAAACATTTGCAAGGTATGAAAACATTAGGCACGATGGCAGGGCACGGGAGTGAGCAACGGCTGGCCGGAGAAGAAGGCCTGGAGGTTGCCGACGGTCTGCGCGCGCAGGTCCGACCTGGACTCGTGCGTCAGAACCGCCGCGTGAGGGGTCAGCACCACGTTGTCCATGGACAGGAGCTCCGCCGGCACCTTCGGCTCGTCCTCGAAGACGTCGAGGCCGGCGCCGGCGATCCTCCCCTCCTTGAGCGCCGCCACCAGCGCCGCCTCGTCGACGTTCGCCCCTCGGCCGACGTTGATGAGCACGCCGTCCTTCCCCAGGGCCTCCAGCACCTCCCTGCCCACGACGTGCCTCGTCTCCTCGTTCAGCGCGCAGGCAACGACGAGCACGTCGGAGGCGGCGGCGAGGCCCCGGACGTCCGGGAAGTAGGTGTAGCGGCGGGCCGCGCCATCCTCCTTGCGCCTCCTCGAGTTGTAGAGGATGACGCAGCCGAAGGCTTCGAGCCTCCTCGCGACGAGCGAGCCGATGTTGCCCAGGCCGATGATGCCGACGCGCTTGCCGCCGAGCTTGGACCCGAGTGGCCGGTAGTCGCCCTGGTCCGGCCAGGACCCGCGCCGGACGTACCGCTCCGCCGCCGACACGCGCAGCTGCACGTCCAGCAGCAGGCCCACGGCGTGGTCCGCCACGTCGGTGGAGTAGACCTTCCCGGCGTTGGCGACGGCCACGCCGCGGCGCGCGCACTCGGCCAGGTCGATGTGGTCGACGCCGGTGCCCGTGGTGACCACGCACAGGACGGACGGGACGGCGTTGAGGAACGGGGCGTCAACGCGTATGGCTCCGCCGCCCACCACCAGCACGGCGCGCGGGGGCTCGGGGGCTGCCGCTGCCGCGGCTAGAAAAGCCGGGAGGAGCTCGCCGGACGCGTGGAAGTCCAGGAGGAGGAAGTGCTCGCGCAGCGCGGCGGCGAACGGCGCGTCCAGCCGGCGGAGGACGAGGACGGCCGGGTGGGCCGCTGGTTTGCGGACTGTGGGTGCCATGGCGGGGGAACTAAAGCCGTCCATGCTGTCCCTAGCTTGTATATGTTGTATGCGAGGAGAATGGCGTCTTGGAGGCCTTTATTTTTGAAAAATTCAAATTCAAACTTTTATGTTTCAAAAAATTCTGAAAAAATACACGTGTATGTAAGGTCATAACCATATGTGTGTAAAATTTCATGATGAAATACCTTGAAATACGACCTGTATAAAAAAGACAAATTCATGGTCTATAAGGATGAATAGTATCATGGGTTAAACAACACCAGATTTATCTTTTTTTGCACAGCCCTCGAAGTATTTTGCCCTAAAAAATTACGCACATGTGTGTTATGCCTTCATGTATATCTGTACTTTTTTTCAGATTTTTTTGAAATGTAAAAATATGAATTTTGATAAAATTTGAAATTTGAATTTGGGACCTCCAGTGAGCTCTGTCACCAAAGACATATTCCGGGATGCGAGTGCCTATTATTTACACTTAGTTTGTAAAAACTTACATGATACCATTCCATGTAAGGAAACTTTTGCCGGTAAATTAACTTGTGGCCCAGCGTCATGATTGCACATTGTGTGGACAGCAAATGCCATGCATACATGTTACTCCGTAGAAGTGTCGGTGGCTATAACACACGACTTTACTTTGTGCAGGGACTAAATTTTAGTTTGAACCGTGTCTTTATCACATGCTGTCATTTTGTTTTCATGCATGTTTAAGTTAAGAGATTGTTCCACTTTGCACCATTTAAAAATAGTTAATTTGCACTTTCAACACACTAAAGATGAAGCCCTTCCATTGTGTGTGATAAACCTATTAAAAAATACGTGTGTCCCCTATTTAGTATGGTTAAAGACTCAAATGTATGAACGCGTGTAGTATTTGGCGTGATAAAAGGACTCAAAAGTGTGGATATGGCTTCTCGCATTTCACGACTTTTACATTGCATTCTAATGAGAGGGAAATGGTGGTAGTTGGGGTAATACTAATTCATTGGCATGGTATTTTTTTGTCAATTAGATGATGTTGTGGTGTAGAGGTCAAAACAAAGAGATGCAATAGTATATAAATCATAAGTATATAATATCACAAGGAAGAGCATCATAAGAGCAATGGAAAAGAATGGGCAACAAATGTTAGTAAGTAGGCGATTCTTAATTTTAGTTGATGAATAAAACATGAATTGCATGTCATTCATTCAGATGAACATAAAATCAAGAAATACATGGTATAACACCCCCGGCCCACAGACCACCATTGGATGCCACATAGGTTTTAAATGGAGCATGAAGAGAGAATGGAATAGAATTTGAGACACGGTGAGGGCATTATTAAAAATAAGAGAAAGGGACTATGCAACTAGATGAAAATTAGCACGTGAGTGATTACGTGGCGCAAGGTCCACCTTGTTTTATCAACATGATCAATATTTTTGGATTATCTTGATTGACTGGGGCAAGTGAAACTCATATTTTTATTGGTTTAGAAAAGAGTTTCTTCACAACAGCTTTTAAAACACTACATTATTTTGAGGAGTCATGGAATTATTTCAAAAAGATAATAGATCAAAAAAAAAAAATGCTCGCCCATTTGTGCAGGCCATACTAGTTTTTCTGAAATAGCGGGTGGCCAGCATGATGGTTGTGTGCACAACAAATTCCACATATTTGATGTGTGGTGCGTGGCAATTTGACCATGCTACAACAAACCCGAGTTTAGTTTGTGTAAAACACACAATGTACCTTGTCCACCCTCACTACTTAGATCATATAGATTGATTATCAGAATGAGCGTAACGGGATTTGCTGGCAATTGCTGATTGGCCAAAATTTGCAACATTAAGTACTCCATAAATGAGATTGTTGTGTATACGACAGAGAATAGCTAACAAACTTTGCTTGGCACACACCGACACACACCCACCGACGCGCCCGCGCACACAAAGCTTCATAAGTAAGAGTAGGTGCTGGAGATGGTGGTTGTGCACCATCGTCACATAAACACCACATCATACCCAGTCCAAGTACTACTTCCGCCACTCGCTGTTGCAATCCTGCTAATCATTACTGTTGTGTTCTGATTCCCACAACTGTCCGCTCCGTCACATTGACACAAATTTGTTGTGTGCCCGTTGTGCACCACTAATTTTTTTGTATGGACCAGTTGTGTGTGTGTGTGTGTGTGTGTGAGAGAGAGAGAGAGAGAGAGAGAGAGAGAGAGAGAGAGGACCTTTTGGTCTATCGGGACATATACACCCTATATGGGAAAATAATTTAGTAATTCAACAAAAAGTCAAAAAATTCTGAAAATATTTTTGAAATAAACCTGACCTTACATTGTACTTGTGAGAAAATTTTCACAAAAAGAAAATCCCCCTTTGACTTCTTTTAAAAAAAGACAAATTTTTGAACAAAATAGTGTGAATTGTGACCTATAATAGCAAATATTTTTTGTCTTTTTCGCTGTGAAGTCAACGTTGATTTTTATTTCGTGGAAATTTACATACTAGTGCAAAAGTAAGTCAAGTTTATTCTAAAAAAATTCTGAACTATTTTGACTTTCTGTTTAATTATTAAAAAATTTCCCTATATAGGATGTATATACAACCAGGAACTGAAGTGTATTTTCCCAGAGAGAGAGAGAGAGAGAGAGTATGTGTTACATAGATCTGAAAATTATACTCGGATGGAAGTGGTCGACAAGGATGATCGCCTTGTGTTTCTGGCCTATGAGGTAAGGCGTAAAATCGACTATCTTACAGAAGTGTGTTTCTAAGAAATTAACCGATGGTATTACGCTTATGCATATACAATGTAGTACTGAGTTTTGTACTCCTTCCTTCCTGGTTCAAAAAATAATACCAACATTTAAAAACCTTCTTCCAAATCAAAAATCACAAGCCGACACAGACATCAATCGGCCATGGTGGTGCACACCACAACCACGGCCCAGATTATCCTGTTCATAATTATTATTGTGTGCCCTGAGTAAGACACAAATGTATCGCGCCATACTTTGTGGTGTGGGCCTGTTGAGAGAGTTAGAGAGAGTATTTATGTTATAGATCTCGGTGGAACTAGTCGGCATGGACAATTGGCTTGTTTTTCAAGCCAGCCTGTGGCGCAAGAGACCAGTGGATACAATAAAGTCTTCACATAAATTGTCCGACAGTCCTACGCTGTAGTAACAATGAAACCTTCTTTCCCGGATTGAAAGGCGCCCTTGCATTTTACTGTTTAAAAATTTAACCTCGATAGTCATAAGTTTTATTTCATAAGATTTGTACATCATATATTTCGTTCAGTAACCAAAATCTTGGGCGGTTCACCATCGTTATATAGACACTACGTGGTACCACTCTTACTATGCCTGGACGCCGACAGCGAACCAATTTTTGTTTTCATCCAGCTATACATGGCACGTGGGCAAATTGCCTACTCCCTCCGTCCATTATCTTTGTCGTGAAAATGGATGTGTCTGAGCGTGTTTAGCTTACAGATACATCCAATTTTATCTATTTGTGCGACAAGTATTTCCAGACGGGGGGAGTATATATAAAGAGCTCGTTTGCCGTAACACAAGTACGGAAGAGAGAAGGGAGAGTGTTCATCCGGAAAGAAAATAAAAAGAAGAGAGGGAGTATTCGCCTCAGGTAATATATATGCTCATAATAATATTATGATTCTGTTGGTTTTCTGCGACTACTTCTGTTTAGAAAGAATATTTCTGCAATATATGTCCACAATATTGAGTATTTCCACATGCGGTAGCAGTAGCTTGGTTCAAACAACAGTCAACACCATATGCATGCAGATTGATCGATGGGTTCAGAGAAGTTCCCTGCCCCTGTGGCCGACCTGTGCGACGCGAACGCCTCACTCATCCTCACCGGCGAGCTGCGCATCCTGGACCCTGTCTTCCAGCCGTACGGCCAGTGCAGGTCCTTCTCGGGCCGGGTGGTCACCATGCGCGTCCTCGAGCACAACGCGGGCCTGCGCGCGCTCCTCGAGGCCCCCGGCGAGGGCCGCGTGCTGGTGCTCGACGGCGGCGGCAGCAAGCGGTGCGCGCTCATCGGCGGCACGCTGGCGGAGGTGGCCCGCCGCAGCGGCTGGGCGGGCGCCGTCGTGAACGGCTGCGTCCGCGACGTGGACGACGTGAACGGCTGCGCCATGGGCGTCCGCGCGCTCGCCAGCAACCCGCGCAAGCCCGGGAAGAGCGGCGCCACGGAGATGCACGTGGACGTCGACGTCGCCGGCGCCGTGGTCCGTGACGGGGAGTGGCTGTACGCGGACAGCGACGGCATCATTGTCTGCGACAGGGAGATCTACGGTTGATGTGCACATCGACCCCAACGTGGCTCATTCCACACAGTGTTTGTTCTCTCTATGTTTGGTGGCGATATTGTTTTCTCTCTTGCATTTGCATGGGGTGATTCTTCATGGGCCATCTAGCTAATTAAAATGCTCCATAGTAAAAGTATTATTTCTGGTAAGATGTAATAATACCATGCACTGTTCTGTGCATTTCATTTCTCGTTCATGTTCACATGTTTCGTAACGTTTCTTTGCTTTAAAAAAAAAATGAGCATCGCGTATATTAGATCAATGGAAGAACATTGCGTAAATAAACTGTCCTAGAAAAAGGCTGACTAAAACTAAGATTATATCCTTCAAAAATCGGGCTGAAGGCACAGCTGAGCTTATCGCCGTTACACAAACCATAGTCCATAGCTATCCCCGATGATGGACAACATCCAGAAATTCAGCCACTGAACTACCTGAAAGACCGGTAGATGATCAAATATCATTAAACTCTCGCAATAGTAGACCACCGTAAAACAAACGGGATTCCAAATCACGCCAAGTATATGCACGGGGATATCACCCCGATCTAGCCAGCCAATGAGCTAGCATCGCAAGACCAGACTGTCGACCTTGCTCGGAAAGGCTCAAAAGAAGGGACCATTGAAGCAAAGCTGTTGCTGACAATGCCAAAGGAGCCATGCTGACAAACAACATGAATTATCAATCCCATATCTACGAAGAACAATAGGGACATATTTCCAAAGCTACTCGGCAATGCTACACCAAGCGCCACTGAGACAGGACTTGCGCAGGAGGATTCTTATTTGAGACAACACCGCCTCCACCATTGAGATGACATCACCGCGAAACCAAAATGTACTACACAACGGACGAGAGACGGGAATCCCCTCCACTCCGCCATCTGTCACCGGAGCACAGCTAGGGTTGTTATGGCTCTTTCTTTTAAATGCAAATATAAGAACTAATTGGATCACATGGGTGTTTGTTTTTTGAAAATTTGTTGGAACATTTTTCAAGAAATAGAAACATAATTTAACTGCATTAGTCCTATAAGTTGAACTGCTGAACAAACCAGAGCTTGTGATAATTCTTGTTAGGCATCTTCAAACTTTTTTTGTGGGAATGCAAATTTTTATCACTATGCCATCATTTGATAGGAAGAACGAATGAGAAATGTGGAAGAGAAAAATGCAAACAAAACCAGGCATTGAAGTCCAGGTGGCCAAAGTTTGTGTCTCTTGCATCAGGTGAAATATGTGCCATGCCATGGATAGTTGAGCTTATGTTGTAATGTAGTGTGATATTGTCAAAATACCATGGGAATTTTATGGTGTCCATACATTGTCATTGATGCATTTTATTCTTTGAGTGTTTGTTGAAAACTATCCCTTTGTATTTGTTTCCAATAATACTCTTATTGTCAAAAAATTATTTCTGAGGAAACTATTTGTCCCATCTTTTAAATGTTACCCATTTAAGTTGTATCCTACTAGAACCATAATAATTTATTTTGTTAAAAAAGGTCCATTGCCATTTGTTTGTTGAGGAGCATTGACATTTTTATGTTTTAGGAAAGTAAAATTTTACTTGCCCTACGGAACACCTTTATTTGTTAACCTAGTAAATAAGCACGTGAATGGCCCCATAAGAATTAGTTGCCTTATATTATATTGAGATTTGGTTGTAGGAAACATGAACATTTCAATTCTAATAATATGAGAACTGAAACTGAAACATATTATGTACTTTATTTCATTACTACATGCCTATAAAATATTTAGAAAACGGAAAGTAAAAAAAAGTTCTTTCCTAAACAAACTAAAGAAAAGCAAATAATAGGGAAAACAGGCTGAACGCTTCTAGATGCTTCACAAAAACGACCTGGAGCTTCTAGAAGCTCGCCAAAACCGGATGGAGTTTCTGTAAAAGGGCAACCATTGATGGGCCAGCCCACTTACGAAACAGGTGGGATGGGGTGTGCGCCTTTTACCATTTTGCCTATATGTGGCGCGTCGAGCGCCCAACAGGGTGTGCGATCTTACGAGCACCCTCTCCTAAGACTCGGCTGACCCATGTTGGTCAGCCAGTGTATGACAGAGGAAGTAGTTTCCAATAGGTAAACAAATGGGTTTCTGTGAGCCAGAGTGGTTTTTTTTATGGCAGTTTGTACTGGGAAACATTTTTTTGGTTTTATTTTCCAGCTTTTCTGTTTAGGTTTTGTTTTCTTTTTCTTTTCGCCATTTTTATTACTTTAAAATGCATACTTTTATAGGTCAGAAATTAGTTAATATTTTTGAAATAGATGTACAATTGCTTATTCATGAACATATTTAAATTCAAAAAAATACTTTTATATATTTTACGAATTTATAAACATTTGGTAAAATTGACGAACACACTCCAGCTACAATGTTCTAAAAACAAATCATGAATATTTTTCTAATTATAGACATTTAGCATATTGAGGAACTTTTTTCAAATTAATGAAAAGTTTGCAAATTTATTTTGTTAGCTTGCAGATTTTGGGTTTACAGTTATTTTTAAATACCATGAAATTTTTTTAAATCCACAAACATTTTTAACTTATGAATATATTTTTAACTCATGTACATTTTCAAAATAATTGAATATTTTTAATTTTCATGATTTTTTCTATTAATGAATATTTTTCAATGTTCAAATTTCTTTCAATAAACCAAGCTATTTTCTGTTAAATAAGTTGTACTATAGTGACCACGTGCTACTCAACTGAATGTGAAAGACCCGACAAAAAGGGAGCGATGCATCATCATTCATCAGTTGGTATCCAGTGGCGTAAAGACACAACAAATAAGGAGGCTGATGCACATTTTAGCGACAGTTTGCCGCTTGAAGTATTGCATCGGAGCTCCTCTTTTTTTTTTTTTTTTTTTTTTGAGAATAGGAGCTGGCCTGTTCAGAACCTTTAGTGGGAAAGTATCGGTAAATTCTTGATTGGCAATTCTGTTTAGTTCGGCTTTTTATCCACTTCTTCGTCCAATCGAAGAAGCTTGTACATCCTGGCCCAGAAAAAATGGTTTGCTATCAACTTTTCAATAGAGTTAAAAAATCACGAATTCAAATAATTTTGGTGGATTAAAAAAAATCTTTATTAAAAAAATATTTGTGAATTCTATTTTTTATGAATTTTCAAATTATTTTGAATTTAGAAAATATTCATAATTTTTTTGTGAATTTAAAATACATTGATGAATTTATAAAACAAAAACAGTTGGGAACTTAAAAAACATCCAAGAAGTTTTAAATTTGTGTTAATGAATTTGAAATTATGGCCACGAATTCTGAAAACAAAAACATAAAAGAAGGCGCAGAAGAAATAAAGTGCTATAATAATAGTTTAAAAACACGACTTTCCTACAAATGGGCGTCCACAATTCGGAGGATTTGTTTTGATGGCCACGCAGTAGGTCTGGTGTGTCGATGTTACCTTTGTCCAGGATCGTGACTTCCCCGGGCGTTGCTACATGTTTTTGTTCTGAGTTAATTACATTTTTAGTACATGAACTTGTACGATGGGTATAAATTCATACATAAAATTGAAAAATGTAGCAAAATAGTATAATAACTTGCGTATGAGGTACATTCACATACATTTCCGTCCCGGGCTGTTATCTCTGTTTACTTGACAAGTGAAGCCGACGGTATTCGAACCAAAGACCGCACAACATTGACATAGAGAGGCTAGCCAGTGCACAAACTGTTACATGTTGTTTAATTTGTCAGTCTCCTTCTTATATAATTGATAGAATTGTTCTTGTTCTTTCTTCATATAATTTTTGAAACCAAACCGGCGTGACTCCTGGTTCAGATTTTTACAGACGTACTGCCCCTTTACTGGTTCATCAGCTGGTTTTTTAGGCACTATAAATTAGGATGTATTGTTTAGTAAGAGCATCTATAATCGGACCCTTCATACTTGCCCTAAACGTCCGGACGGGCTGCCTGGGCACTGTCTGGATCAAAAAAGGCCACCCAACCGTGCTACCCATATCCGGCCTAAACGTCCGGACTGACCGGCACTCTCCATATCAGGCCATATATGGAGCGGATATGGGGAGTCTCGGATGCTTGCTGAGCATGCCTGCCAAGTAGGATCGGCGGTGTTCGCGCCAATTCAGTCATATCTGCCTCCCCTCTCCTTGCTTGAGCAACACTTTTCTCTTCTCTGTTCACCCTCCTCTGCATTGTCGTCACCGGATTTCCACCGGTATCGGTGCTCCGCCGCCATCCCATCGGCCGCCACCGGACGCCTAACGCACATCGCTGCCACCCAGGTCGCCACCGAACAAGGTTGCCACCACTGCAGACGGCTTCCCTACGTCGAGACTCCCCATATTTTCACCCCACGCTCTACGTGTTCGGTGACATGGCTTAGCCGGTTTTTGATTCTTTTGGTCATTACTTCTAGTTCACGAATGGACTCGGAAAGGAAATCAGTAAACTTCAAAAATATCCTTCGACGGCTTTGTTTTTAACCCCGGTTTGTAAAAAAAACACACGCCTGGTTCAGTGGACCAGTGAGCCAAACAATTGCTTGAAGCTAAAGTGTCGCTCGTGTGCAGTGCATAGTTTTTTATTCAGATCAATTTTCCTTCTGATAGATATATAAAGTACCATCTGAAGCAGTACGAATCTGTAGCTCACTGCCTAGTCGATCACGTGCGTGTCGCGGACTCTCGAGTTCTAGTCTTGCGGGAGCAACGCACAACTCTTCTTTATTTTTTCTTCCTCTTTTCCCACTTACAATTTTTTTAGAACATTTCCCACTTACAGGTGGGCCACATACTTAGAGACCACGCAGAGTTAACAGGGAGATAACGACTAGGGACGAAAATGTATGTAAATGTACTTCAAACACAAGTTGTTGGACTACTTTGTGTCATTTTTCAACTTTGTGTATGAATTTGTACGCACCATGCAAGTTTATGTACTAAAAGTGTTATTAACTCTATTAGAAAATATGTGACATTTTAGTGATATTATCCTTCCTTTTGAGGAAAAATTCAATGGTCATATACTTACTAAAATTTGCCGTTACAAAAATATGAATGACTTCGAAACAAAAAGCAATATTCCATGACTGCGTTCGCACGCTCCTGTTGCATGCCAACGTGCCGCCTCGTTTCTGGCCGGACGCACTCGCCACTGCATCACTTCCTCTTAACCTTAGACCCTGCCGCCCACGGTGGAACTACGCACCTCAGCATCTTCTCTTTGGTATGCCCCCGTCTTATGACGACTTTGCGTATTTTTGGGTGCCTTTGCTATCTCAGCACTGCCGACACTGCTTCTCACAAGCTTGCACCTCGATCCGTCGCTTGCATCTTCATCAGCTACCCCTCTAACACCAAGGGATATCAGTGCTATGATCCCGTCTCCCACCGTGTGTTCACCTCCTGGAATGTTTACTCTGATGAGCATGTGTTTCCGTTTCAGCAGGTACCCCCGGCTGTTCCTCTCGCCATCGGTGACGCGGGCTCCTCGACGCCTCTCCCACGGCCCTCGCGCGCCTCTCTTGGCCTGCCCCATGGCTTTGAGGCGCGCCCCCCACATGCGGCGCCTCCTACAGCCGCGGCGCCCCCAGTGCCCACGGCCTCCTCGGGCGCCCCAGCCGCCCGGCCCCCCTAGGCGCCCTGGCGCCCCCGGCCTCCTCGGCGCCCTCAGCGCCTCCGTCCCCCTTGGCGCCCCCGGCCTCCTCTGTGGCCCCCGGGCGCCCGCGGCCCCCCTGGCACCTGTGGCCAGCCCGGTCACCCGCGCTCGTACGGGCGTTTTTCGCCCGAGCTTGCTCTACGCCTCGGATGACTACGTCCACGCGGTGTCCACCTCTACGCCATCGCCGTTGCCGTCCTCCGTTCGAGCCGCTCTTCGTGACCCGCTCTAGATGGCTGCGATGCAAGAGGAGTTTGATGCTCTACTGCGCAACAAGACATGGCAGCTTGTTCCGCGTCCCCGGCACGCCTACGTGATTACCGGGAAGTGGGTCTTTAAACACAAGCTTCGTCCCCATGGTACCCTTGATTGCTATAAAGCGCGCTGGGTTGTTCGTGGCTTCCGACAGCGTGCTGGCATCGACTTCACCGACACCTCCGCTCCGGTCGTCAAGCCCGGCATGATATGCACGGTTCTCCACCTTGCGGTCTCCCGTGCTTGGCCGGTACACCAGATGGACGTCTCCCATGCCTTCCTCCATGGTCACCTCGAGGAGCAGGTCTTCTGCCAGCAGCCCACCGGGTTTGTTCATCCGGCCCTTCTCGACCATGTGTGCCTGCTTTCGCGGTCCTTGTACGGACTCAAACAAGCTTCGTGCGCTTGGTACCAGCGCATCGCGGCATTTCTACACCAGCATGGGTTCTGCTCCACCTGCTCGGACACATCGCTCTTCGTCTATCGCCAGGGCTCCAACACGGCCTACTTGCTGCTCTATGTCGACGACATCATCCTGACGGCTTGTACGGCTGGTCTTCTCAGTCAGCTCACGGCTCGTCTTCGCGTTGAGTTTGCCATTAAGGACTTGGGTCCTTTGCACTACTTCGTCGGTGTTGAGGTGGTGCGACGTCCGGATGGCTTGTTCCTTCATCCGCAGAAGTACGGTCATGAGCTCCTGGATCGTGCTGGCATGCTTAACTGCAAGCCCGCCGCTACGCCTGTTGATTTGAAGGCCAAGGTCTCTGCCATGGATGGTTCTCCTGCCCCGGATGCTGCCTTTTACCGGTCTATCGTTGGTGCTCTTCAGTACCTCACTCTGACTCGACCGGAGATCCAGTATGTCGTTCAGCAGGTGTGTCTTCATATGCATGCTCCTCGGGACATTCACTGGGCCGCTGTCAAGCGGATTCTCCGATGTCTGTGGAACTATGGATCTTGGCATCACGCTTCACGCCTCCGCCGACACCGCCCTCACCGCCTACTCCGATGCAGACTGGGCGGGCTTCCCTGACGCTCGTCGCTCCACCTCGGGCTACTGTGTCTACCTTGGACCCTCACTCATCTCGTGGTCATCCAAGTGGCAGCCTACGGTCTCTTGTTCCAGTGCTGAGGCTGAGTATCGTGCGGTGGCCAACGTCGTCGCCGAGTGTTCGTGGCTTCGTCAGCTGCTTCAAGAGCTCTCCTGCCATGTTGACCGTGCCACGGTCGTCTATTGCAACAACATCTCGGAGGTCTACCTCTCCGCTAATCCGGTGCATCATTAACGGACCAAGCATATTGAGTTTGATATTCATTTTGTTCGGGAACAGGTGGCCCTTGGCCATATTCGTGTTTTACACGTCCCTACTTCCCAACAATTTGCAGATATCATGACCAAGGGCTTGCCTACGGCGTCATTTGAGAAGTTCCGGTCTAGTCTCTGCGTCAGCAGCGGTGCCGCTTCGACTGCGGGGGGGTGTTGAGTATATGTATTGTGCATATCTGTGTATTGGGCCCACCTCCTAGTTCCTTGTATAGTCGTGATCGTGGCCCACCTTTTGTATATCATATACAGTTTTGCTAGAACTCATCTAGATGAGATATAATTTGGTCTCATTCACTTTTTATAGCTATTGGATGTGATGCTATAAGATGCGTGTATGCTGACGTGGGTTGTATCTGTTCTTATTTTCAAAGTGAATGAGACCAAATTATATCTCGTCTAGATGAGTTCTAGGTACTCCCTATCATATATACGTGCGTTTGCACCCGAGGAATACAATACGTGATTCCCACATCTTACAAGCGGCAGTCCCAAGTAGGTGCGGCAGAACATCAAGGTAGCGCAGCCGAGCGAAGTACAAACCATGGTCATCTCCTCCCAAGAGCAGCTAATGGGCATGGCCGCACTTTTGTTCATGTTGACTATAAGTCCATTGGCTTGCCAAAAACTGCATGCATGATTGCTCCATACGTGCGTGTCTCGAGCTCGGTTAGCTTGAAGAACATCATAACGTCGTACGCAAACATGGAGACGCAATGGTGCAGTCCAGTTCTAGCCAATGGAGTGAACAAGCCTTTGGCGGTGGCATACTTGAAGAGGCAGTAGAGGGGCTCCATGCATAGGATGAAGATCATGGGCAATAATGGATCCCCTTGCCGCATTCCTTGGCAGCTCAAGATGACTTGCCCGACAATTAAGCTGTTTGTCATGATTCTCGTGGAAGAAGTAGCCAGTAGAAGCACACCCACGTTGTCCATCTGTCTCCAAAGCCCATCCTTCTCAACGCTTCGAGCAGAAAAGGCCACTAAACCGAGTCAAATGCCTTAGAGATGTCAAATTTCAGCATGACCATTCGGTTCTTCAGCGCATGAAGAAGTCTCGCCATACATTGCACAAGCATAAAGTTGTCATGCAGCGAGAGGCCTCTGATAAAAGCACTCTGGTGGTGCCCAACCAATCTTGGAAGATTGTTCGCAAGCCGTGTGGCTTTCAAAGATTTTGATTGCGCCATGCACTAAGCTCACCGGCGGTAGTCTTTGATACTTAAAAATTCACCCCAAAATCATATTCAGAATTTACAAGGTGGCATTATCCGGATATAGAAGGGATTATCCTATTGCGCCGAGTATTAGTAGTATCATATCATATACCATATCCTATCAATAGGACTCGGATTCGGCTTGGATTGTCATTGGATGTCAGAAATCTCTTACCGTTTCCTATAAACACGGATTCAGAAATGGTTTTGGACAGAAATTATCCTAACCACTTTCACCCTTAGTATTTACGATAGCGGTACAAAGTGGAATAGCTTAGAGCATCTCCAGCTGTTTGGCCCCCCAGCGCACCCGGCGAATGCCTTTTGGCGTTTGCGCCAGTGGTTTTTTCGCCCTGAGGCGATAGCGTTTCCAGCCGCGTCCCCAAGTTTCGGCCCCAGACGTCCAAAAAATTTGAACTAGACTTTCCCTCTGCCAAAACACGCCACAGGTTCGGCGATCATCATGCCACAGTTCAGCGATCAAAATCACCCAAAAGTTCGGTGATCAAAAGGAAGGAATCATAGACATGGAACACATCAAACGGCAGGCTCCTCTGCCACGGGACTGGCCGTGGTCGGCGTGAGCGTAGTCAGGCTCGGCGAAGGCTTGGCTTCTGTGCTCGGGCTGGTCGTCGGCGCCGACACCGCTTCGTGGCTCGGGCTGGGCGCGTCGTTGGTGTTATCGCCGTGGGAGTAGGGGCGGTGGTCGCCACGGGCCCGGGCATCTGGTTCAAGATGAGGCCGCGCTCCGCCAGGTACCACGCCTTCACCTGCTTGTCCATCGTTAACATGTGTGTCGCCATCAAGAACGCCAGGTCGGTGCTCCTCCTCTTCGCGGCGACGTTGGTCCTTGAGAAGGTCGAGCTTGACGTCCTGCTTCGTCATCAACGCCGACCACCTAGCGTCAGATTTCTCCTCCCTCTTGGCGGCGCTCACTAGTAGAAAAGGGGCCAATGGTCCAGGCCGGTCCAGCCCATTAGTCCCGGTTCAATCCAGAACCGGGACCAATGGGGGCATTGGACCCGGTTCGTGAGCCCCGGGGGCCGGCCGGGCCATGTGGGCCATTGGTCCCGGTTCGTCTGGACCTATTGATCCCGGTTGGTGGGACGTACCGGGACCAATGGCCCTCGCTCCTGGCCCACCACTATTGGTCCCGGTTGGGGGCTTGAACCGGGACCAAAGGCTGCCCATTAGTCCCGGTACATGCCACCAACCGGGACTAAAGGGTTCAGTCCTCGTTCTTGCCAGAGTTTAGTCCCACCTCGCCAACCGAAGGGGAATCAGACCGGTTTATAAGCCCCTCCCTCTCTGCCATGTTGAGCTCCTCTCAAAATGAAAATAGATGCCCTTATAGAGGGAATTTAACTTAAATTCATACTGAATTTCTCTGAAGTTAGTAGAAATTTATTATGAATTTAGGTTGAATTTTCTATAAGTTTATCTATGCTCATTTCTAGTAGTTTTTATATAGTTTTTTTCTTTTCTGCTATATTTATTTTTTTCTATTTATTTCTGAATTGTAATAAGTCATTAAAAATAAGCATCTATGCTCATTTTTTAGTAAAGTTAATCACAACTATTTTTTCTTCTATTTATTTCTGAGTAGTTTTTTATATAGTTTTTTTCCTTTTCTGCTATATTTATTTTTTCTTTTTATTTCTGAGTTTTAATAAGTCATTAAAAATAAGCATCTATGCTCATTTTTAGTAAAGTTAATCACAACTAGTTTTTCTTCTATTTATTTCTGAATTGTAATAAGTTATTAAAATAAGCATCTATACTCATTTTTAGTAAAGTTAATCACAACTATTTTTTCTTCTATTTATTTCTGAGTAGTTTTTATATAGTTTTTTTCTTTTCTGCTATATTTATTTTTTTTCTTTTATTTCTGAGTTGTAATATGTCATTAAAAATAAGCATCTATGCTCATTTTTAGTAAAGTTAATCACAACTAGTTTTTCTTCTATTTATTTCTGAGTAGCTTTTTATATAGTTTTTTCTTTTCTGCTATATTTATTTTTTCTTTTTATTTCTGAGTTGTAATAAGTCATTAAAAATAAGCATCTATGCTCATTTTTTAGTAAATTTAATCACAACTAGTTTTTCTTCTATTTATTTTTGAATAGTTTTTTATATAGTTTTTTCTTTTCTGCTATATTTATTTTTTTCTATTTATTTCTGAGTTGTAATAAGTCATTAAAAATAAGCATCTATGCTCATTTTTCAGTAAAGTTAATCACAACTATTTTTCTTCTATTTATTTCTGAGTAGTTTTTTATATAGTTTTTCTTTTCTGCTATATTTATTTTTTTTCTATTTATTTCTGAGTTGTAATAAGTCATTAAAAATAAAAAAGAGGCGCAATGCTAGTTAATTCGCTTCAAGTCGTTCGAAATAGTGTAAACTGCACTGCACATAGCTCCGTGCAGTCTACCCTATTCCTCAAGGCTTGAAGCGAACCAACGCGAGCATTGAGCCTCTTCCTCATCATCTCTGCACTCAGGGCTTATGAACGATTCTAGAGTGCCTCTCGCTTGCGAGGTGGGACTAAAAACAGCTGCACAAAATAAATAAGTAAAGAAAAAATGTCTCCTAATGGGCCCCCACGGCTGGATAGGACTAGAAACCCACCATGGGCGAGGATTCAGGCCGCAGTGGCGATGAGACCATCGTGCAAAGCAGTAGTAAGTAGGCCCGTAAGCTGCAAGTGGAGAGGAGCTCGAGAGGAGCGGCGGTGGGGCTTATAAACCATTACGCGCCTCTCTCAGCGAGGTGGGACTAAACTTCGTGCCGCACCGTGCCACCGACCATTGGTCCCGGTTCGTGGCTCCAACCGGGACCAATGCTCACTTTAGTCCGGTTGGTGGCACCGACCAAAGCTTCTGCTTCCCGCCCTTTGGGCTGCTGAAAAAGAGGCCTTTGGTCCCGGTTGGTGCTACCAACCGGACTAAGTATTAGTCCCGGTTGGAGCCACGAACCGGGACCAAAGCATTTGCTATATAAGGAAAATTTGAGAACCGCATCCCCACTTCGATCTCTCCTCCTCCTCGATCTCTCCGGCGACGCCATCGCTGCCGCCACCTCGCCGTCGCCGCCCGCCCACGTCGCCGCCCCTTGACGTCGTCGCCCGCCCCGACCTGCCGCACCTCGTCGCCGCCCGCCCGCCCTGCCGCACCTCGCCGTCGCCGTCGACCTCGCCGTGAGCAACTTTGTATGATTTTTGTTAGATTTTTTTGTAGTTTATAGATTTTTTGTTAGATTAGATGTGTAGTAATTTAGATATGTAGTTCATAGTATGTTAATTTAGATTGTGTAATTGATTTGTTCATATTGTGTTAGATTTTTTTTCTGTTAATAGATTTTTTTGGTGTAATTAATTTGTTCATATTGTGTTACATTTTTTTTTCTGTTAATAGATTTTTCTGGTGTAATTAATTTGTTCATATTTAGATTGTGTTAGTAAAAGTACTATAATTGAACTAGCTAGTTAGAAAATATAATTACTATTTTATTTAGATTTTTTGGTAATATAATTAGTTAGAAAAATATTAGTTAGTTGGAAAAATACTAGTTTATTTTTAGTAGGTATTATATAGTAAGTGCTACTTTGTTTTTAGTAAGTACTACTTTATTTATTTATAGTAAGTGCTTAGTATAGTTTGTATAGTTGATTGAATTAATAAAACTATTTTATTTAACTATATATAGAAGTAGTTTGTAGTAAGTGCTACTTTATTTAACTATATATAGAAGTAGTTTGTAGTAAGTGCTACTTTATTTATTTATAGTAAGTGCTTAGTAGTTTAACTAGATAGTTGATTTAATTAATAAAACTACTTTATTTAACTATATATAGAAATCGTAGTTCCCGTGATCGACGTCGGCGATGCCTATCCCGCATCCTTGTCGTAAATGCGACTCGGCGGTGGAGGCTTGCTTGATCAGGGCCATGTTCGGGACCTGGGCTCACTGGGCTGGTATTGGGAGGTGCTACCTTCCGGGGGCGTAGGTTGGTGAGGAGGCAGCCCGTTGTTGACCCGATCCTGGTTTGGTGGCGGTCGCGTGGGCGATGGCGGTGCCGAGGCTTCCGGACACCGCAGAGGTGGTATGCGTCACCGTGTCGGCGAGGAGGACGAGCACGTCCGTCGCTACATGGTTGCATTGGAGGCAGGTTCGACAATACGGCAGGTTCTTGAGTGGATCTCACTTGGAGCTATGATCCTGTGATGGTTCCTTATCTTTAGGTGTCCCCGCCCGCGTCGATACCGTCAGGCGCTACGGTTCTAGTTGTATTAGTGATGCTATATTAGTGATAATATTCGACGATGTACGAACACCAAGAGATGATGTACTTTTGCTTATAATTATTGAATGCATGCTAATTTGAATACTACTTTATTTTATGATTTGGTTTTGCTTATTTTATGATTTGGTTTTGCTTATTGAATGCTCATATTGGATAAGTTCTCCTTCATTTGAATTATGAACATAGGCCGGAAATGTCGTACTCGGACGACGAAAACCGCCCGAGGGAGTGCGACTGGTGCCACGACGACCGAGGTATCTGCGACAGGTTCATTGAGCTGGACGAAGATCGGCGCTTCAACATTAAGCTCGATGAGACCTGCGATGTTCATACTGATGCATAGCAGCGACAATAGTTTTTTTTTCGTAATTAATAATGACTTCAACTATTTTAATCATGACAATATTTTTCATCTTTTTTCCAATTCGACTAGCTTATCCCATGCTTTGCAAGACGCTATGTCTTGTAGAGGATGGGTTTTGAAGACCATGAAAGTTTCGAAACCAAAAAATTATCCTAAGTACCCATCATGGTGTGGATTTTCAAGTAAAGTTGTACAATGCTCAGAGTGTAACCCATTTTGGTTGCAAAAATTGGGAAGCACTTTGCAAGATGTATGGTCTTGATAAAGGGTATGCTTGTCACCATGGATCTTGGTGATCCTACAATCGAGCAAGAGAGACCTTCGATTTGGGTCCTTGTGGATACACCTCCAATTCTTCCCCATGTGAGCTTAACATAGTTATTAAGTAATTTATATTGTTTATTTCAAAATAGTTGACAGCTTATTTCCATTGACAGCTTATTTTGATTGTTCAAAGAATGTGCGGAAGATGGTAGACAAAACCCACTACACCGATGGCTCCGAATTAACTTATAAGGAGAAAAATCATTTGATCGCATTTTGTACTGATCTTGAGAATTACAATGTCTACAATCGAACTCCTCAACATTATGGTCAATACGTGCCATTAGTGCACGTGTTGAACTCTGATAACTACCATGGAGATACCTGGTAAGATTTTTTACTATTACGACATCCGTGCATCTTTTTGCATACTTCTAAAACTAGTACATCATTGCTAACTACGAAGTTACTACTATGTTTTTCAACAGAGAATCCCAGAGGATTGTGTGCCTCATTTGATGTATGAGAATGGGCAGTCTTCATGTTTTGAACATATATCTAGGTCATCCTACGAATCTCAACTGTCCATACCTGATTTCTAAAAGAAGTGGAGACATGACAATCAAAGAATGGAAAAAATGTATGGACAGTAAGGAGCTTCTTGGAAGCAAAAGGAGGAAGCGCAAGAATTGGAGATGTGGATGATCTCCATTCTTCATAATGGAGAGTCAAGGTCTATATTGTTTTATGCTATTTTACCTTAAGGGTGTTTAGGTCCTACCTGATCGATGATCATGTGCTAAGAACAATTATGTAGGATTGGGTTCGATGACTATGAGGATGATGATCGTATGACTTATTATTAATAACGAGTAGAAGTTGTATGATGATGCATGATTAGTAGGACTTGTTATTATATATGATGATGTATGATGCGAGCATATGCATGAGCATGTTATATCAACGGGTGAAATGAACATAGCAGCATTGATAAACCAAGGACGAAGATATAAGAGAGTACACTTCTCTCTATTAGCTAGCTAATAACAACCTAAAAATAACCCCCAAAACCCCTAAAGCAGCCACTTTTCTAAAAAAAACATGGATTTTTGGTCCCGGTTGGTGGCACCAACCGGGACCAAAGGCCCCTCGCTCGGGTTTCCCAGATCGGCCACGTGGAGGACCATCTGTCCCGGTTCATGTTAGAACCGGGACTAAAGGGGGGACGTATTAGTAATGACCCATTAGTCCCGGTTCATGAGGGGGGAAGGTCTGTGGCGGAGCTGCTCGTGCTAAGCGCTGGGGACGAAAGCGGACGGCGAGGCGTGCACGGACGAAGGCGGTGCACGGCGGCGGCGATTGAAGGCCGGCGCATGAGGCTGGGACCGAGGGGAGGGGAGGAGCGGCTCACGGTGTGGTGTAGGGTCAGGGGCAGTGGGTGGTTGGGGAGGACGACGGCGACGACGTGCGTAGGGGCAGCGAGCGGGAGGTCCGGCGAGGTGGAGGGCGGCGACGCAGCTCGGGCGGCGTGGGATCGTCGGCGTCGGCTGATTCGTTCCCCTCCCGATCCAATCGGGAGAGGGGAGAGATATTTTGGGGAGGAGTGGGTGTCGGTGGGGGTCGGGTCTCACCGGGTGGGGATATGGAGAGAGAGTGGGGCGGCTGGGCCAAGTGGGTCGAGGCCCAAAAAAGCGAAGCGCTGTGGCCTCTGGGCCGAGTCTGGGGAGTTCTTTTCCTTCTTTTTTTTGCACTTTCTTTTATTATTTCTTTTCTGTTTTATTTCATTTAAAAGTATTTAGTCATTTTATAAAAATGTGTTTACTTCACCATAATTACCTATGCAATAATTGACATAGCCCGAACATTTTTATTTTAATATTTGAAAATCTTTACCGTTTGACTTTATTTTAAGTTTGAATTTTGAATCGACTTTGAACTAACACGAGATTAATAACAGTAATCGTGGTGACGTGGCATCATTAACGTGGGATTACTGTAGCCTAATTATCCGGCGTCACAGAACCGGGACTAATAGGTGTTTTTCTACTAGTGGCTGTTCTTGGCGTCGGCGATGCACTGCTCGATCGAAGATTGCAGCATCTCGGCTTCCTCTGCTTCGGCTGGGTGGTGTTGGGGGCTAGGCGAGGGGGGTGCATACTTCTTCGACAGCATGGCGGCCGGAACGGGAGGAAAATAGAGGGAACAGTGGGGGAGAAGGGGGAAATGGAGGGAATAGGGAGGAAAACAATGGGAAATAGGCCTGTCTGTCGCCGACAACACGGGCCCCCGCGCCTTTTCGCCTCAGCAGGCGCCCCTCGGTGCGCTGGGTTCATCTTGGGTTCGGCAGTTGCAATTTCGGTCCAACGGGCAATAAACAACGTTGCAGTGCGATGGGCGATTTTTCAGCGTCGGTGCTAAAAAAAGCGCCACAGGGCCTGTTGAGGGGGCAAGTGGAGATGCATGCTCTTAGCTTTTAGGCTCCCAAAAAAGATATGGTGCAGTTGGAGTGTAACAATAGCTAGAAGCTTTAATCCTTGATTTTCCAAATTCACACATACAAAGGAGAAAGACACATACATCACAAGTTCTCTGATTGAGGTTTATCTGGCTGAGCACCATCGGGTGGAGGTCAAACTAGAGAACAAAAGAGTTAATAACACTTTTAGTACATAAACTTGCATGGTGCGTACAAATTCATACACAAAGTTGAAAAATGACACAAAGTAGTCCAACAACTTGTGTTTGAAGTACATTAAATGTATGTGAATGTACCTCAAACGCAAGTTATTATACTATTTTGCTACATTTTTCAACTTTATGTATGAATTTGTACCCACCGTACAAGTTCATGTACTAAAAATGTAATTAACTCTTTCTAATACGCACATGAAAAGGTAACGGAACTCAACCAGTGCAATTAAACGAAAGCATTATATATCAGATTTAAAACTTGGAAACAAAACATTTGTCACCATAGTGCCTCTCTATACAAGTCTTATCATTTTCTTTGGTTACATCACTGCCTTCCCATGTTACTGGTCCATGAATACAAGGGAAAGGACATGAGTAGCCATAATGAACTTCGTGGATCTTTGTGATATGAGTAGCCTTCTCCCAATACACTTCTCATCTTTCCATGGATAAAAAACAAAGTATTTTTGTCTTTCGAGAGCATGTGGCCGTTGGACTTGCTCTTATATCAAACTTCAATGTGGGTCCTGGTAGGGCATACATGATAACACAAACCCACCAATTATATAATGCTTCTAAAAGGGAATGATGCACAGATACTAAAAAATCCAAGCTTGTCAACTAAGCAATTATATGAAAATAACCTTGGGAGTGTAAGGCACTCCATTATTTTTCTTCATCAGGTCACATCATCCATATATAAACAAAGCAAACTTCAAAGGTTTTTAAGAGTACGTACGTCTTGCTGGATAAACATCATAAACTTTTGTGAAACCATTCATTGATAGACCTGGAAGACATCTCATGCCACTAGTAGAAAAGGGGGCATTTGTCCCGGTTCGTCGTTACTAATGCCTCCCCCCTTTAGTCCCGGTTCTAACACGAACCGGGACAGATGTGCCTCCACGTGGCGGTGCGCCCGAGCCCAGTAGGAGGGCCTTTTGGTCCCGGTTGGTGGCACCAACCGGGACCAAAAGGCATCCACGCGGCATTTCAGTGGCCGGAGTTTTTGTTTTTTTGAAGGGGGGTTGGGGGTTTTGGGGGTTAATTTAGGTGTTTCATATATTGTGTTAGCTAGCTAATTAATAGAGAGAAGTGTCCTCTCTTATGTCCTTGCTTGGTCGACGCCACGTCTGTACATAGAGAGGCCTCGACACGCTAGCTAGTAAGAAAACGAAAGGAACCATTAAGTACAGAAATTCGTCATGCATACCGAGAGAAGTGATCGATCGACCTCTCCTTCTCCGAGAGATTGGTCGAACAACAAGTTTTCGTATTATCTATCCGACGCTACTGGCTACATACATATGCAATATGTAAGATCTCTTACAATCCCCTAGCAATTGAAATCAACTTCCACATGGTATTCTCCGGCTTTATTGATGACGTGGTCAAGAAAGAATCCCGCCAATTCCTCTTGAATTGCTTTCATGCGATCTTGTTCTAGGAGTTCATCCTGCATCTGCCACATCTAATTTGAAGAAGGGGTTAATACATATATGAATGAAACTCAACAGAAATGATGGTGTAATAAAATGAAATTGTGAATATTATTGCTTACGCACTTCATATTGTCTTTTAGAGTAGCCCTGCTTATTTTTCAAAGTCGCGTTGTAGATGAACTCGCACACGTAGTATCCACAGAAATCATTCCCTTGTTCCTGCCACAAGCACTTTACGAGAAATAGAGGTCAATCAAACTGATAATGAAGCATTATAAATGACATTGATGAAAGTACAACTATAGAATCAACGGGAGATGCGCGCAACTAGCTAGCTAGTAGTACTTACTTTCGGGTATGTATATCGCAGCTCCTTCGGCAGTCCCGGAACTTCTGCGGTGAACTGTTTCCAAACCCTGCAAGACAAAGAAAATAATAATTATTACTTGAGATATCAGGAAATGAACAAAAAGTTGCCGATATGGTGCGATAATGATCGATTGAACTTACTTGTTGAGCAAATTAGTCATGTCCGCATAGGTTTCGGGATCTTTTCGTCTCGAGTCTAAGACGTTTACTACTCTCCACTCAAGCTTAATCTCCAAAAGAACATAGTGGAATCTACGCACGCATGCATAACTCATCAATTACATTACTATAACCTCGCACGTGTAATAAGGGAAACCGAATATGCACACGACAGTAACACTCACTGGAAGTTGTAAGGAAAGAGTATTAAATCTTTGTTTTGATTTTTGATCAATGATTGTAGCAAGTTGGCCTCGGCCTCTTCGGCATGCTTTGTAACCTGAATTTCATCTATGATATTTGTGTTAATGAACCCAATATCATACATTTCTTGTTTTTGCACTCGACGATCTTCAATCTGCATAATATAGTGAGGATAATTAATTATAAATACATGCAATGAAAGAGCCGAGCTATATATAGAGACTTAATGACAGAAATAGTACTTATAGACAGTAGCAAAAGACCGTTAATTTATCGAGGGCCTTTTGATTGAAGAACTCGAAGAACTCCTCAAATGGAACAGTCAACAGATCAGTTCCAACGAGGTCGTGCTCCTCTTTAATATTTAGATACAAAGCATTCGTCCCCCCAGACTCTCTGCAGGTTTTCATGTACCAATTATGGAATCTTCGCATCATAGTTGTTAGAGATTTTTCATCTTTGACGAGAGGCTTACCGTACTCGTACCTGTGTTCGTCCACCTCCAAGAAATCAGGAAGTTGATCGTCAGGCAGGTAATCTGCAAGATTGCCATAACCGGCCACCGTCCCCGGAGCATTAGCGACGATGTCGCCGCTAGATACATTGAGCGGGGGGCACGATTGCTTTGCTTTTTCACCGAGCTGGGCAATTTTTTTCCCAGCTGCTCGTTCTTTTAACCTTTTATCACTGACAGTACTTCCCGACCGCTCCGCTTCGAGATATGTCTGTTCAGTAATGCGCTCATAGTTGGTGGTTTCCTCACGGCATCGATAGTGCGCTTTGCTTTCACCGGATCTACCTTCTCCTCCGGAGGTGGATGTCTCTTTGCTTTCAACCCGACAAAGAAGTCGTCCACTTCGGCCTGCACGATCTTCGCGTTTTCCTCCTTGGTCCTCTCAGACGGTAACTTCTCTAGAGGCTTGAGAGAAGGACCGTATCTATATTGCCTCCCGCCTCTGCTGGCTGTCTTGCTAGACGCCGGAGGCGAGCGGGAATGACTGCGGCGCTGTCTTCTTCGTGCTTGCTTACGAGGCTGAGGAGAAGGATCTGACGCCACGGAGCAGCCGGGCAGCGGCGGGTCTCTTCCGCCTTCTTTGGCGAGGTGGAGAAGGAGGAGGCTGCTGGCTGCTCGGCCTTGGGCAGCGGAGAAGGAGGCGGAGTGCCACCACGCCACGGATAGGGAGGAGGCTGCTGGCTGCTTTCGGGCATCTTGCCGGCACAGCGGAGAAGGAGGCAGAGTGCCACCACGCCACGGGAGAAGGAGGAGGCTGCTGGCTGCTCGGGGCTGCCAAGAGGCGGAGAAGGAGGCGGAGTGCCGCCACGCCGGAGAAGGAGGCCAGTGCCCTGATCTTCACTTTCACGGGAGGAGGAGGCGGTGGAGGAGGCGGAGTTCCCTGACTCACGGAGGAGGAGGAGGAGGCGGAGGCGTCCAGTTCGGAAGGTTGATGAGCTCCTTCCGCCATAGGCATGGAGTCTTGAGCAGAACCCAGCCTAGTCTCCCCTTCACCGGTAGGGTAGTCAAGCTGGAGGTCCTCAAATCCCTCCGTTATTTCATCCACCATCACCCTAGCATATCCTTCTGGAATCGGCCGGCAGTGAAAAGTTGCGCCGTGTTCAGTAGGATAAACAGAGCCAACAGCCGCCTTGACCTTCAAATTCATCCATCGCGTCATAAGGTGGCAATTTTGAGCCTCCGTGATAGCATCCACGGGATAGCTGGCAGGAGCCGTCAAGACATGCTCCGGCTGAAGCAGCTCGGTGGAAGCCACGCTGCTTCTCCCTTTGAGATGGCGGGGGTAACCGGGGAAGCTTGGCGGAGTCATTTGTTGCGATCTGCTTCTCGTTCCTCTAGCCCCATTACCCTTCGTGCAGCGCTGCGGTTGGCTCTGCTCGGTTTCTTCCTCCTCTCGTGGGTTTTGTAACCCCCTGCGTCCGGAAAACCAACCTTCCACGGAATAGAGTCTGGCGTGCCTCGTGTCCGTCTAGGGTGCTCAGGATTCTCGAGGGCCATTGTGAGCTCGTCCTTCTCCCTGTTTGGAACGAATGTCCCTTGCTGCGCTGCATCGATATACTGCTGAAGCCTTGTGACTGGTGTTTTCAGTTGCTCGTCCGTCCAACGGCACTTCCACGTCTGAGGTCCAAGGTTCCGCCAGCCTCAAGAACCAAGTCCGGCAGCGGTCTGGCCATCTCATTGTCTCCGGTTCGATCCCTTTATCAAGCAGATCATTCTCAGCCTTGGACCACTTAGGCCGGGCTTTGAGGTAGCCACCTGACCCCGTGCGATGGTGAAACTTCTTCTTCGCATCATTTTTCTTGTTTGTCGCCGACATCTTCTTACTCCTTTCCGATGTCGTGTAGGCCACAAATGCGGGCGATGATCTCGATCTTCTCATATTTGCCGATGAATTCTGGTGTCTCTTCTTTGTCGACAAACTTTTCAGCTCTTTCCTCCACCTCCTGAATAGGCCTGCCATCTCCTTAAGAGCACAAGACTTGATTAATTGCTCTTTAACTGGCTTCTCCGGATCCTCCTCTGGCTGTAGGGTGAAATTTGCCTTCAGCTCAGTCCAAAGATCATCTTTCTGCATATCATTGACATAAGACACCGAGGGTCTTCCTCCTTGAGGCTTATACCATTGGTGGATGCTGATCGGGATCTTGTCCTAACAAGAACCCCACACCGAAAGCAGCAAATGCGTTCTTTGTCCGGATGGGTTCAATCGGTTCGCCGTCGTAGCGCGATTGCCGTGGATCTCAAACTTTTCATCCGAGCTCAACTTTTCTTGGGCCTCGTCTCCTTACTGAAGTTGTGCTCGGTCCGGAGGGCTAGAAAAAGGAAGAAAGACGAGAGTTAATTAATATGTGTACATATACCAAAACAATAAATGCATCAATTAACTAGTCAGCAAGGGCTTAACTAATATATATATACCTGGCCGGACTCGGTTCGGTCACCGGAGCAGTCAGCACGGTCTCCTTCTTGTACCTCCATTGGGTCACCGGAGCCATCATGAACATAGCCCTCTTCTTGTATCGGCATTAATGGGCCAGAGCCATCATGAACATAGCCCTCTTCTTCACCCAGTCCTTCCTGACCAACGGTGTCGTCGAAAAATGACGCAACGACATCACTTCCTTCTGCGATTATCTCCCCCAACATCGCTTACATTGCTTTGTCTCGAGTGCTCCATAGTTTACGCAAATATTTACAACATGTCAATTTTTATTCAACCATGGTATAGAGGGATATATTGAGTGGCAAACGTAGAACTAGCTAGCTAATCACAATAAGGAATCATGTTAGTGGCCTCGACGCTGCTTCACTAGGGTTTGGGGTGGCCTAGACAACGCTTCAAGGGTTTGGGGTGGCCTCGACACAACGCTTCAAGGGTTTGGGGTGGCCTCGACGACAACGCTCTTTTAACTTGGTAAATTTGGATGGCCTCAAGAGAGTTTGTCGGGTAGGGGCGCGGAGGGGAGGGTAGGAGACCAACATCGTTTTTTCTCTAGGGTTTGGGTGTCCTCGATAGTTTTGGTCGAGCGAGAGGGCCGAGGGGGGGGGGGTATATATATCGACCGCCCCTCATGTCGAAGTTATCCGGGAGGGGGTATATATATCGACCGCCCCTCATGTTGAAGTTATCGGGAGGGGTATATCGACGACGACAGAGGAGAAGATCAAAGAAAAAAAAAGAAAAAAAGAGGAGAAGAAGAAACGAATAGAGGAGAAGAAGAAAAAATAGAAAATTCTATATTTTCTTCTTCTCCTCTATTCCTTTCTTCTTCTCCTCTTCTTTTTCTTCTTTTTTCCTCTTCTTATTTATTTCTCCTCTTCTTCCTCTCGTCTTCTTCTCCTTTCTTCCTCTTCTTATTTTCCTTTTTCATCTACTTCTTTTTCTTCTTCTTACTTCTTCCTTCTTCTTCTTTTCTTCCTTTTCCTTATTTTACTTTTTCCTCTACACTAAGCTAAAATGCACTAACCTAAAATCGATATCTACTAACAACCTAAATAAAAAATTAATACATATATTAAAAAACATATATAAATAAAAAAATGCTATGAACATTATATTCATACATAGATAGCCACATCCATTCATCATATAGCTACCACATACATATATACATTATATATATGAAGAAATGCAATGAACAAAAAAAATACACTTATGAAAAAATACTATGAACATGTACACATATATACACATACAAACACATATACACAAAAAAATCCCAAAAAATGCTATGAAAAATGCAGAGCAGGGCGTGGCCTTGTGTGACATGTGAGGGGCACATGGCGGCCTTGGCAGGGCACGGGACGAGAGGGGCGCGGGAGCATGTGCTCACAGGGGCGGCGGCGATGGCGAGGCGAGCTGACGGGCGTGGGTGGCGGCGACGGCAATGGCGAGCAACTGACGGGCGTCGGTGGCGGCGGGCGACGGCAAGGTGGAGCAGGCGTGGGCGGCGACGGCGACCAGGAGGAGCGAGGCGTCGGGGAGAAGTTGGGGATTTGGTCGAAAACTGCTAAATCTTGTATATATAGCGAGAGCATTTGTCCCGGTTCGTGGCACGAACCGGGATATCTGCTTTTAGTCGGTTGGTGCCACCAACCGGGACCAAACTGACCTTTGGTCGGTTGGTGGCACCAACCGACCAAAGGGGGTATTGGTCTCGGTTGGTGCCACGAACCGGTTCCACGTCTTTAGTCGGTTGGTGCCACCAACCGGGACCAAAGGCCCCTGTGCTGCCTGCGTCGCGGCCAAAGTTTAGTCCCACCTCGCTAGTTGAGAGGGCTCGAGAGTGGTTTATAAGCGCTGCTGCGCCCACCCTCTCGAGCTCCTCTCAACTACAGGCTTTCGGGCCTAATCTCACACTATGCTGCTGTGGGCCTATTGGGCCTTCTGCGGGCCTGAATCCTGGCCCAGGTTGGGTTTCTAGTCGTATTCAGGCCGTGGTGGCCCAATAGGTGGCAGTTTTTTTATTTTTTTTCCATTTTTTTGCATTATTTATTTTCTTTTGTTTTTTGCTTTATTTTTAATTCTTTTTGCTTTTAGGTAATGAAAATTATAAACTTTCTGTTAGTGCCATTAGTTTTCAAATTTGAATAGTTAAAATTTGAGTTCTTTGAAATTTGTGTGAATCACAAGTTTGTGATTAACTTTACTAAAAAAATGAACATAAATGCGCATATAGAGAAAAAAGGTCCAGACGAACCGGGACCAATGGCCCACGTGGCTGCCCTCTTGAGAGTGTTCTTGGTGAGAATATAGTTGACAAGGAGCGAACCGGGATTAATGGTATTACGAGGGCGAACCATAAGACATTAAAGCATTTCAAATGAACTCTAAAAAGTTGAAAGTTGGCATGGTATCATAATTTCACCCACATAGCATGTGCATGTACAAAAGCGGACAATGGTATCATACTAAATGCATTACAAAGTTGGCATGGTATCATCATAATAGTTATGGAGAAAGTCTTCACTTTTTCCTCGCTTGTGTCATTTGCTTATTGCGCCATAACCATGGATAATCTTCATCGTTTATCGGGATCTTTGGGGTCAGCCTTGACTTTGAAGGGAGGAATTTCATGAAACTTTTCATAATCTTCAGACATGTCTGTCTTGCCCTCCACTCCCACGATGTCCCTTTTTCTGAAAAGAACTATGTGGCGCTTTGGCTCATCGCATGATGTATTCGCTTCCTTATCTTTTCTTTTTCTCGGTCTGGTAGACATGTCCTTCACATAGATAACCTGTGCCACATCATTGGCTAGACGAACGGTTCGTCGGTGTACCCAAGATTTTTCAGATCCTTGTTGTCATTCCGTATTGTGGGTCTACGCACTCCCGCCTCTGACAGATTGACCCATTTGCACTTAAACAAAGGAACCTTAAAATCATGTCTGTAGTCAAGTTCCCATATGTCCACTATGTAACCATAATACGTGTCCTTTCCCTCTCGGTTGTTGCATCAAAGTGGACACCGCTGTTTTAGTTGGTGCTCTTTTGATCTTGGTCAATCGTGTAAAATGTATTCCCATTTATCTCGTATCCTTTCCAAATCGTATGTGATCGAAGATGGTCCCCTAGACAACAAGTACAGCTCATCACAAACAGTGTTGTCACCTCACGAGGCGTGTTTCCAACCAAGCTGGCTGAAAGTCTGATGTGTTCACATGTAATCCGATCGTCGCCTTTGCTCGGGTGTTTGGAGCGCAGATCGTTCTTGTGTTCATCGACATCTGGGGTCACCAAGGTAGAGTTACGTAGAAGCTGTGTAGTGTGCTTGAGACCAAGAATATCCGTCCCTGCATATTATTGAGTCCCTTCCAAGCGTGCCTTTTCAGTCAGTCTCCCCTCATACCGCGATTTAGGGAGACCTATCTTCTTAAGGCCAGGAATGAAGTCAACACAAAACCCGATGACATCCTCATTTGATGGCCCATGGAGATGCTTCCTTACGGCCTAGCGCGATTCTGAGACATATTTCTTTAGGACTCCCATGAACCTCTCAAAGGGGTACATATTGTGTAGAACACGGGCCCAGTAATGACAATCTCGTCGACTAGATGAACTAGGGCGTGCGTCATGATATTGAAGAAGGATGGTGGGAACACCAGCTAAAACCCGACAAGACATTGCACCACATCACTCCTTAGCCCTGGTATGATTTCTGGATCGATCACCTTCTGAGAGGTTGCATTGAGGAATGCACATAGCTTCACAATGGCTAATCGGACGTTTTCCGGTAGAAGCCCCCTCAATGCAACCGGAACCAGTTGCGTCATAAACACGTGGCAGTCATGCGACTTTAGGTTCTGGAACTTTTTCTCTGGCATATTTATTATTCCCTTTATATTCGACGAGAAGCCAGTCATGACCTTCATACTAAGCAGGCATTCAAAGAAGATTTCCTTCTCTTCTTTGGTAAGAGCATAGCTGGCAGGACCTTCATACTGCTTTGGAGGCATGCCGTCTTTTTCGTGCAAACGTTGCAGGTCCTCTCGTGCCTCGGTGTATCTTTTGTCTTTCCATACACGCCCAAGAAGCCTAGCAGGTTCACGCAAAAGGTTCTTAAATCACGCGTGCATCACGTCAATCGAAGAGCGGACCTCTAGGTCTTTCCAGTAGGGTATGTCCCAAAATATAGATTTCTTCTTCCACATGGGTGCGTGTCCCCCAGCGTCATTCGGAACAGCTAGTGCACCGAGACGCTTTCCAAAGATTACGTGTAAATCATTGACCATAGCAAGTATGTGATCACCGGTACGCATGGCGGGCTTCTTCTGGTGATCTGCCTCGCCTTTGAAATGCTTGCCTTTCTTTCGACATTGATGGTTGGTCGGAAGAAATCGACGATGGCCTGTACACATTCTTCCTGCAGCTTCGGTATATACTTTCGGTGTCAAGTAAATAGTGCGTGCATGCGTGGTATCCCTTGTTTGTCTATCACGAAAGGTTACCGAGAGCGGGCCAATCGTTGATGGTCACGAATAGCAACGCGTTTTAGGTCAAATTCTCCTGTTTGTGCTCATCCCACGTCGTACACCGTTTCCATTCCACAGCTGTAAAAGTTCTTCAACTAATGGCCTTAGGTACACATCAATGTCGTTGCCGGGTTGCTTAGGGCCTTGGATGAGAACTTGCATCATAATGAACTTCCGCTTCATGCACATCCAAGGAGGAAGGTTATACATACATAGAATCACGGGCCAGGTGTTGTGATTGCTGCTCTGCTCCCCGAAAGGATTAATGCCATCCACGCTTAAACCAAACCATACGTTCCTTGGGTCACGTGCAAACTCAGCCCAAGATTTCTCTCGATTTTTCTCCACTGCGACCCGTCGGCGGGTGCTCTCAACTTCCGTCTTTCTTACGATCCTCAACGTGCCATCACATCAACTTGGCATGCTCTCCATTTCTGAGCAGACGTTTCAACCGTGGTATTATAGGAGCATACCACATCACCTTCGCAGAACCCTCTTCACAGGGGTGCCGTCAACATCACTGTGGTCATCTCGTCCGATCTTATACCGTAATGCACCGCATACCGGGCATGCATTCAGATCCTTATGCGCACCGCGTAGAGGATGCAGTCATTAGGGCATGCATGTATCTTACGCACCTCCAATCCTAGAGGGCATACGACCTTCTTTGCTGCGTATGTACTATCGGAAATTCGTTATCCTTTGGAAGCTTCTTCTTCAATATTTTGATAGCTTCTCAAATCCTTTGCCGCACAGCATTCTGCCTTCCATCGCAGCAATTCCAAAGACGGTACCGAGCTTTGTGTTTCCATCTTCACAATTGTGGTACAACCCTTTTTGTGATCCTCTAACATGCGATCGAACTTCAGCTTCTCCTTTTGACTTTCGCATTGCGTCCTTGCATCGACAATGACCGGCGGAGATCATCATCATCGGGCACATCGTCTGGTTCCTCTTGATCTTCAGCAGCTTCGCCTGTTGCAGCATCATCGTGCACATCGTCTGGTTCCTCTTGATGTTCAAGAGCATCACCATATTCAGGGGGCACATAGTTGTCATCGTACTCTTCTTCTTCGCCGTCTTCCATCATAACCCCTATTTCTCCGTGCCTTGTCCAAACATTATAGTGTGGCATGTAACCCTTGTAAAGCAGGTGGGTGTGAAGGATTTTCGGTCGAGAGTAAGACTTCAGTATTCCCACATATAGGGCATGGACAACACATAAAACCATTCTGCTTGTTTGCCTCAGCCACTTGAGAAAATCATGCACGCCCTTAATGTACTCGGAGGTGTGTCTCACATTGCATACATCCATTGCGGTTCATCTGCGTGCATTATATATAATTAAGGGTGTCAAAAATCATTACAAGAACATCATGAATAGATAATTAAGTGACCAAATTAATAGAAGTTCATCATCACATTAAAACCAAAGTACATACATAGTTCTCATCTTCAAGCGAAAATCGTTACAGAACAACATAAAGCTCTGCGGAGCATCTAAATTAATTAAAGCATACATTGAAACTATGTAAAACATTTCAATGCGAAAACAAATGCGATCATAATCGCAACCAAGGTAACAACTGATCCAACGACATAATGATACCAAGCCTCGGTATGAATGGCATATTTTCTAATCTTTCTAATCTTCAAGCGCATTGCATCCATCTTGATCTTGTGATCATCGACGACATCCGCAACATGCAACTCCAATATCATCTTCTCCTCCTCAATTTTCCTTATTTTGTCCTTCAAGAAATTGTTTTCTTCTTCAACTAAATTTAACCTCTCGACAATAGGGTTGGTTGGAATTTCCGGTTCAACAACCTCCTAGATAAATAAATCTATGTCATGTTGGTCAGCATAATTTTCATAAACAATAAATGAACCAATAGTTATGAAAAGATAATATATACCACATCCGAATCATAGATGTGACGAGGGCCGACGAGGCGGATACCAAAACCATCGCACTATATAAGATGCAATAATAAAAGTAAGAAAATAATACAAGTATCTATCTAAACATACAAGTAAGAATATTTTTCCTTTCGGAAAGAAGATAAGAACAAGAGGCTCACCACGGTGGTGCCGGCGATGAGATCGGCGCGGGTGATCGGCCCGGTGAAAGGCAGGGGCCAGGCGTGACGGACCGCTAAACCTAGACAAATATTGAGGAAAATGGAGCTTGGAGGGGAGAAAGCTTAAGTAGTGTGGCTCGGGCCTTCCATCGAACACCTTGTGTGCATAGGAGGTGAGCTAGAACACCACCAAGCCCTCTCCCCCTCGGCGGCCTAAAAAAACAGAGTAGTGTGCTCTGCTCTTATGCGAGGGGGTATATATAAGCACCTCATTGGTCCCGGTTGGTGGCATTAACCGGGACTGAAGGACAGCCTTTGGTCCCGGGTCAAGCCACCAACCGGGACCAATGGTGGTGGGCCAGGAGCGAGGCCCATTGGTCCCGGTTCGTCCCACAAACCGGGACCAAAAGGTCCAGACGAACTGGGACCAATGGCCCATGTGGCCCGGCCGGCCCCCGGGGCTCACGAACCGGGTCCAATGCCACCATTGGTCCTGGTTCTGGACTAAACCGGGACTAATGGGCTGACCCGGCCTGGACTATTGCCCCCTTTTCTACTAGTGTGCTCCCACTTGATAATTTTGTAGTCAATATTGTACCCTGTTTTCGTGAAGAGTTCATGCCGTTCATACTTATTCCGTCAACGACTTCCGTATTTGGAAGCATAATTAGCATGTACGCGAGAAAGAAGCACAATCATTACATAAATATACATACACAAATACAATTATTATTTAGTACATCAAAAAGGAAATGATACAATTAAAGATGATAGAAATTACAGGCTTGTCACTGAAGCTATTACATGATAATATCCTTGCAAACATAAGGAACTCCCTTTATTTTTCTTCATCGAAGCACACCATCCATACATAAACAAAGCACACTACAAAGGTACTTAAGAGTACACCTTTTAGATAAACTTTGGTGAAACGCTTCACTTGTAGACCTCGATGACACCTCGTGCACCCAGTTTCTTAATAATTTTGTAGTCGGTGAAGCCTGCATTCATGAAGAGGTCACGCCAGTCATTTTCGCTAAGTTGACGGCCTCTAGTGAACACAAGCATGAGCATGTCCATGCGAGTCTAGGCCTTAAAAATGACAGGCCCCAATGATGGTTCACCACAATATCAATGACAATCACCTTCCCTCCCACCTCATGGGAAGGAATGGCATTCTTACACTCGGTAAGAATCTTCACACAATCATCGTCACTCCAGTGGTGCAGCACAAGCTACATCCAAAGAAAGAAACACACTCATTATATTAATATACCACTACAAGAAATAAGTCAACTTGCGACCATCGATATTGGTCACTGAATGGTCATTATTTTTTATTTGCGACCTTTTTGTGACCAAAGATAGTTTGTCAAAAGCTGGCCGTCTTTAACTAAACTTAACGACATTTGTTGTGAAATCGTCGTTGAAGGCAATGACTAATATGAAAGTTCGTTGGTTCAACGACCAATTAATTTGGCCATTGGTTGTGTGTCCACACCACGTCGGATCCAACATGGCAAGCTGACGTGGCAAAATTGCGACCAAATGAAAAGGTCGCTGATTAGAATCAGCCTAGTCCAATTCGGTGTCTATTTGGGCCGAGCCCATTTATTATTATTTTTTCTAGCAATTTGTGTCAACCACATGGGCCGAGCCCAAGAATTCAACCTTTTTTTCTTTTCTAGGACATGACCTTCTATAGTTCATTTCTTTTTTGGGCCTCAGACTTTTTATAGTCCATTTCAATTTTGGGCCTCCATAACAAACATTCACAAACTTGACGACAGAGGGTTGCTTCAGCGACAGTGAACCAGAGGGAATTTAAACAAGCATGTATCTTAAACAGCCATGGGTGACCATTTTATTTCTTACAGCACAAAAGGAATCCTTAAACAACCACAGGTACAATAGTAGGTACATTCAACAAAGGGCAATCCGAGCACAGGAAGTACACACGACTATAGCTACCATTTCTACCAGTAGCAGCAACAGCCGCCTGAAAGACAAGGAGGTACTACCAAGGAGCTAAACTAACCGCAACCATCCATCATCAATTGGTGACACTAGCAATGAGCGACAACTCCGACATTTGAGAGACCCCCCAGCTACTGCTTGGCCAGAAGTCCCCCTACACACAACAAGTTTTCAGATGTTCAGAATAGATCAACATGTTGAGAAGTTAGGGAATCATGGGAAGGAAGTGGGCGGGTGAATCAGGATGGTCTCACCTCGCTGTTGTCATCCTCGTCGCTCACCTCGGACTGGAACTTGCCAGAGTCGTCGGACGCCTCTCCTGCCTAAAATGGGGATGGGAACGAAAGAGCATGGATCAATACCACAATGTTGTGTTAATATCATGGGGCTACGATTCTGATGGATGTGTTTGACGTGAATGTTATACCTGTGGGTTGTTGTAGGTGTCGATCTTCCTGGTGTACCCGGCCTTGGCAAGTAGGGAGCCTTCTCCTGCAATTCATTCAAACAAAGGAGAAAATGTTACTGTGGTGCAAGGCGATAGTTTCCAGGATAAGTATTAACAGAAGAAGAATAGTTGAACAAATCGTGCGAAATGGCCTGGTGGATTTGGAAACTAACATTCGAGCAGCAGTTTGAATGGATGAGCACAGACTATACATATTCCAACAAGGCTACATACATTTGAACAAAGAAAACCATAAGTTTGAACAACCAAATTGAGAATAGGAAGTAGGTCAACAATTGCATAGCGACTAAATTCTAAATATTACTGACCAACTGGTTGAACAATACCCAAAATTTCATTGCACACAGAAAAATGGATACCGACACACAGTTCGGCAAAATTTCATTGCATCACTAAGCAAACACTGAGATCAGGCGAAAGAGACCAAAACCGAATAGAGCGGTAACAGAGAGGGATGGGGGAGCGGGTAACTTACAACATCACTCAAAGTACTTCCACTTCCTACCACCGACCTTGCCAACCTACAATTTGAACACAAATCAGGATACATGATTTGCAAGGTAAGCTATCACACCACCAGTTTGAATGATAACAAGGAGACAAGGGCGGGAGCAAAGGGAACCAAGATGCTTACCATGGAGACGTGCTTAATGTTGGAGCCCTTCCTGAAGCTGTCCCTGCGAAAATAGAACCAAAACAGGCCCAGGTAGCCCAATCCTTTTGGGGCAAAGGACAAGCCAAAGTTGTTTCTTATAATAGGCAAAGCGTTCTTGAGGGCACAGGGGAATTACATCTAGTCACCTTCACCATGCTAGATTGATTCATGTGTGATACTTTGATAATTGTATATGTGGGTGGACCGACGCTTATGTGATGTTCTTACTTGAACAAACCTCCTACTTATGATTAACCCCCTCGCAAGCACCAATAACTACAAGAAAAGTATTAAGATAAAATCTAACCATAGCATTAAACATTTGGATCCAAATGGGCCCTTTATGAAGTAGCGCATAAAATAGGGTTTAAGCTTCTATCACTCTAGAAACCCATCATCTAATAACTCTCCACAATGCATTCTGTTAGGCCCAAATACGGTGAAGTGTCATGTAGTCGACGTCCACATGACACCACTAAGGGAATCACAACATACATAGCATCAAAATATCAAACACATATCAAGTTCACATGATTACTTGCAACATGATTTCTCCCGTGGCCTCAAGAACTAAAGTAACTACTCACAAATGATAAACATGCTCAAGATCAGAGGGATATTAAGTAGCATAATGGATTTGAACATTTTGTCTTCCACCAAATAAACCATATAGTAATCAACTACAAGATGTAATCAACACTACTAGCCCTTCACAAGTACCACCTAAGATTCCGGTACAAAGATTGAACTTAAGAGATGAACTAGGGTTTGAGAGTAGATGGTGTTGTTGAAGACGTTGATGAAGATTGGCTTCCCAAAGATCAGAGAGTTGTTGGTGATGACGATAGCTTCGATTTCCCCCTCTGGGAGGGAAGTTCCCCTGTTGGAATCGCTCCGCCGGAGGGCAAAAGTGCTCCTGCCCAAGTTTCGCCTCGTGACGGCGGCCTTCCATCCCGGAAGTCCTCTCCTCATTTTTCTAGGTCAAAATGACTTAAGTACCAGAAGATGGGCACCAGAGGTGGGCCGAGATGGGCACAACCCACCAGGGCGCGCCTGGGGCCCCTGGCGTGCCCAGGTGGGTTGTGCCCACGTGGTGGGCCCTCGTTGGTAGTTATTTGCTGCAATAATTCTTATTTATTCCATAAAAAAATCCCCATGAAGCTTTAGCTTATTTGGAGTTGTGCAGAATGGGTGGCTTGACGTAGCTTTTTCAGGTCCAGATTTCCAGCTGCCCGTATTCTCCCTCTTTGTTTAAACCTTGCATATTATGAGCGAAAAGGCATTACAAATACTCCATAAAGCATTATTATGCATAAAAACATTATAAATAACAGTAGTAAAACATGATGCAAAATGGACGTATCAACTCCCCCAAGCTTAGACCTCGCTTGTCCTCAAGCGAAAACTGAAATCGAAAAACAAGTCCACATGCTTAGAGAGAGAGGTGTCGATAAAAACAAAATACGAACATAGAAGCATCTTGCATCTTATTATAACAGCAACAAACTTTATCATAATACTTTATCACATAATTTTATCATATAACTTCTCATGAATAACTAACAATTCATCTCAATATCGAAGTAGAAGCATAAATTTTATTGGAAACCAACAATCTATGTTCTCAGTCAACTTTGCAATTAGAATTCATCATCTTTTTAGGAAGGGTCTCATGTCGGAGCCTTTTGGCAAGTCCACATACTCAGCCATCATATAATCTTATATGATTGCTAACACTCATCGCATACACATGAGCAAAAAGTTTCAACCGGACACATAGAAAGATAGGGGCTTTTAGTTTTTCCTCCCAACGTATACACCTCAAGGGTGATGTCAACAATAATAACTCATGCTCACCCTCCAACTAGACATATGCGCCTAGATCTTTCCTCGCAACATGATGCTTGCAAAAAGAGAAAATAAAAAGGAATATGGAAGAATACTTTGACTCCTGCATAAAAGTAAAAGATAGGCCCTTTGCAGAGGGAAGCTGAGGTTGCCATGCGCTTTTTGTTTGTATGCTAAATCCCTTAGTGCAAAAGAACATCACGTTATATTGCTCCTTATGATAGCAACCTTTATTATGAAGTTTGTCATCTTTATTATTTTGCCATCACAAGTTCGTACAATGCTCAGTTTTCTCTTACACTAATTGATCCAACACATTTAGAAGCAATTTTTATTGCCTTATTGCCCCGATGAAGGCTTACTTCAAGGATCTTACTCAATCCGTAGGTAGGTATGGTGGACTCTCGAAAAAGATTTGGGTCTAAGGGTTTTTGGATGCACAAGTAGTATCTCTACTTAGTGCGGAATTTTCGGGTAGAAAAGATATTCAGCAAGCACCACATGTTAAAAGATCTACGAATATATAACTTCTATGTGAATAATAACAAGCATAAGTCATTACTTTTTCTTCCATGTCCAACAGCAACAATTTTGGCATATAATACTTTGATGGGGGCTCACAATAATAAAAGATGTCCAAGATAGTATATTTGCATCTGAATCTTCTCTTCCCTTATTAACTTTTTCATGAATCACATCATTGACCAATGCTATGTTTGTCAATCTCCAATAGATTTTACTACTTATACTCTTCCTTATGTGATGTCTTAACATAAGATTAGCATATGATCTTATTCATTTCTTTCTTTCCTTTATTTTGATTGAAACATAAAGGGTAAAGAAAGCAAATCTTGAACCAAACTTTATTATATCTCTCGCACACAATTACAAAGATAGATCATTAAGCAAGCACTCAAAAAGAAAGGATCGAAATAAACTTTTTATTCAACTAAATCATAGGAAAACTAAGGATCAAACTAAAATAGATAAAAGCAAAGATAGTGTTGTGTTAAGATACCGGGTCACCTCCCCCAAGCTTGGCTTAAGCCAAGGGGAGTGGCCATACCCGATACTCAATTCTCCTTTGATGGTGAAGATGATGAAGGTAGTGGTGATGAGGTAGTAGGTTTGTCCTCCGGTTTCCATGGAAATGGCTCACCATCATAAGAGGAAGCATGGGTTCCGTGAGTCCTGCAACTAGCAGCCAAACTGATACCTTTAAACCTTGCCTCATATTCAGAGACTTGGTTTTGGAGATCATAGATTTGGCTTTGCAGAAAGTTGATTTGCTCATTGAAGGTGAAGACGATGTCCTTCATGGATTTTCCATCCACCTTGAGATCATGGGTGAAGTCCGTGATCATGTGGTGATTGGAATTAAGTCCACGTTCCACCATTCCCTTGCACTTGAAGACCTCCTGTTTTGTTGCTTCGAGCCTAGCCTCCACAGTTCCCTTCCCCTTGGGTCCCTGGACATCTCGGAGGTGGAGCACCGCCTCACGCACCTCAATGGATTGAGGGTGCTGCATCACCTCCCGCAAATACGGGTTGACGACCTTCTCAAAGAACTTGTCCTCGAAGGGGCTCGGAGCGGCCATGGCAATCTAGATCTGTGGGAAAATAGCAAGAAAGAAGAACATGAGATTTCTCTATGATACGGTGGTCAATACGTTCGGGGGGGGGGGGTATATAAAGAATTTTTATCTTGGGAAATAATCAGAACGGAAGGAAAACAGAGTCGGGAAGGTTCCCGAGGTGGGCACAACCCACCAGGGCACGTCTGGGGCCCCGGGTGCCTTCCTGGTTGTTTCTTATTTTCCTAATTTTTGTAATACCAAAATTGACAGAAAATATTTTTACGGATTTTTCGGAGTCCATTTACTAACCTTATCACGTACCTCCTCTTTTTTCACGATTGTAGAGTGTTCCAGAAGGTTTCTTTTATATGTTACTCCGGTTTCATGGTTTGGATAATATTTCTTTCAACATTAATAGGCGTACCTGAGATATAATGTTTAATTCTTTGACCATTGACCACCTTCGGGTTAGTAACTTCAGCGTTATTTATTTTGATAGCTCCAGAACAATAGACCTCTTCGATGATATATGGTCCTTCCCATTTAGAGAGAAGTTTTCCTGCAAAGAATCTCAAATGAGAGTTGTACAAAAGAACATATTCTCCCACTTTGAATTCCCTCTTTTGGATTCTTTTATCATGCCATCTTTTAACTTTTTCTTTCAACAACTTGGCATTTTCACAAGCTTGGGTTCTTCATTCATCTAGTCACTACTAGGGAAAACCCTAGCAGTAGCATGGGTATTTTGCCTATCAGTAGCGAGGGATGTCACGCAACTGATAAGGCGCTACAGCTAACCTATAGCAATAGCGCGTGTCATCCCACGCTACTGCTATACATGGCTAGCAGTAGCGAGCTTTAGTGCAGAGCGCTGCTGCTAATATCTGCATCGCTTTTTAGTAGGAAGCGCTACTGGTAAGGGAGCGCTACTGCTAACTTTATTCCCCTCGCTACTGCTAGTTTTATTAGTTTCTGTTTTTTTTCTGCATATTTGTTTGGTATTTGAATAGGCTTTATACAATAATATTTAGCATATCATACACATACAAATGTATCATAGCATATACATACAAATAGTCTGATCAAATCATGTCATCATCATAATCATCATCCAGCACAAAGTGGTCTCTCGTCATCATCCCAAAAATAGGGATACAAGTCTCGATTACTTGCAACTACATCGTCATCCATCTAAACAATGATATACGCAAGAATAGCTATCACTATGAGTGAGAGCGGAACTATGCAATACATGAGTTTGTATCCTTCTCTCGCATTAGCGTGAACCTAAACTAACCAGTGGCTGTCGCTCGAAAACCGGAAACCGGTACACCTAGGCCTGACACTCCGGCCACTTGTCGTATACTCCTGGCGTAGCACTTCTTCGCCATCGATGATCTATGCACCTGCATTGTCACATGAGTCGATGATATGCAACATATATAGTTGAGCAACAAAAAGAGACAGACTTGGCGAAAATAGAAGCAACATATCATAAGCATGAATAACAAAGTTCATCATACCCAAAATGCCCTAACTAGAGTGATCTGCGCTAGTCGAGGAGGACGGTTTAATTACATCATAAATAAAGTTTCGTCGTGCATAACTCAAAGTTTTGTCATGCAGAAAGTATGGACTAAACGGACACATGGTCATATATCGACAATCACTCCAACATGTCGTGCCATCCATCCAAGTCAGGGAGATAGTCCCCGAGCTTAGTGAAAGGCTTCAGGTCGAGACCCTGAGAGGCTACGCGTGTTCGGACGTCCTCCCACGACATTTGTCCTTCTTCATAGAACATCCCTGTTTTTTCGACAACCTCCTTCATGATGATTTGGGCAAGTTCGCGCTGGATGTGATAGAACTCAGCTCGAAGTCCATGATCCTCGATATCTCCTAAGTTCTTTGCCCATTGAAGAATATGGGCATCACCGGATCTAGGTGACATGCAAAGGTTCTGGTGATCCCGTCTGTACTCCAGCATGTGGTGTAGGACATAAAATCCATCATTAGAGAATCACTCGGTTGCTGGATGCAGCAGAAGTCGGTCTTATGGTTGAAGGCGGCCCTGCCGTCCCTTTTCTTCTTGTCCTTGACCTCTCCACCCCGTGTGCCGTAGTAAAACATAGCACTGTCGAGAACGGACTTGATGTGGGTGTAATCCTTCTTGTTAATGTTCTTCGACGAGTCCAAGTAAAGAGCGTGGGAGTATCGAGGGTAGAGGATGATGAGGACGGCGCGCCCGCCGCTGCGCAAAATAAGTACATCTCAAATTAATTAGCCTCCACCGTGCAAATGAATGATTGAAATCAAAGGAAGGATATCCGCGTGGATGACTTACAGGGGATGATAAGGCACGAGAATCGCCTCCTTGTCCTTATTGGCGAGCATGAAATTGGTGATGTATTCCCTCGCATATTGACGGTACTTTGCGCAGACTCCCAAGTAGCCCTCGTGCATGAAGTACGGGTCAGCGACACAAATATAAGGTATCTGCTCAACCTCAATGAGGTAGTTCATGTGCAAGGCATAAAGGCGGGCAAACGTAAAATCCATCTTCTTCAAGTGAAACATGTCAAAGATGTAACCGAATCAAAGGAAGAACTTCTCCGCGGGGAATGCACATGGGCAACGGGCCTATGTTTTGGCTGAGGATTATCATCCACTAAAGAGATTGTCTTGGCAAATTTTCAGCTCAAATGGAGGAGCCTAGGTAGCACTTTCTTTGCAAAGTACCACGCTGGGAAGAAATATGGATGTTGAAGCTTGGCTCAAATGAATGAATGGATTGAGCTGAAATTTGGTGGAGGATGGTAATTTGAGCATAGGAAAGCACTGTAAAAAGTTGATATCATTTGGACATGCCAGAGTAGCACTTCCTTCACAATGCTCTTCTCTGGACAGAACTTTGGAAAATTATTGAGACGAAGTAGCTAAATGAAATGAGAAAATTTTGTGGAGGAAAGTTATATAGGTAGGAACATGCCCTGGTAAATTTTCAGCAATAATTAAGCAATATAAAATATAGTTGCTTCACAAACTGAAAATATGACCAGAATAAAAGATTGGATGATGAGCTCATATGGATTGCTGGACAGAGCTCAAATTTTATGGAGAGTGATTATTTGAGCATATGGAAGATTTGGAAAAAAAATCTCAGATCATTTGGATAATCCTAGTTAGTACTTCCTTCACAAAGCTTCTCTCTGGATATAATCTTTGGAAATTTGCTGAGGAAGATTTACTAGGCAAATGGAGATGAATATTGGCACGCGCAATGATTTGGATATGAAAGATTGCCCGAAAAGTTTGAGGGAAATACAAGGGGCATAGATAGCACTTGCTTTGCAATGTGCCAATCTGGATATGAAATAGAACTTGAAGTTGGGCTCACATAGATGATTTGATTGAGCTACAGTTTGGAGGAGGAGGATAATTTGGACATATGGAGGCACTGTAAATTTTTTATACCATTTGGATAAATAAAAATGGCACTTGCTTCACAATGCTCTGCACTGAACAGAAAATTGGGAAAAATATTGAGTGAAATTGGATAAATTAGATGAGCTAAAATTTGGTGGAGGGAGGTTCTATGGTCAGGGTCATGTCCTGATAATTTTTCAGCAACTACAAATCAATGTAAAATGTAGTTGCTTCACAAACTGAAAATATTACTAGAAAAAAACATTGGATGGTGAGCTCACATGGATTGTTAGAAGGTGCTCAAATTTAGTGGAGAGCTATTATTTGGGCACATAGAAGATGTGGCAAAAATTCAACTCATTAGGATATTCCTAGCTAGTACGACCTTCACAAAGCTTCTAGCTGAATATAAACTTTGAAAATTTGCCGAGGAATATTTACTAGCAAAATGGAGCTGAATTTTGTCATGAGGTAATTATTTGGATAGGAAAGAGTGCCCAAAATGTTTGAGGGCAACCAAGAAAATATAAATGGCACTTCCTTCACAAAATGTTGTTCTGAACAGAACAGGAAAATGATTATTGTTCAATTATTTTTAACTAGAGAAGGAAGGCTTTTGACATATTTGAGAAATATATGATCCAAAGAATTTATGGCATTTTTCTTGGGAATTTTGGGAATGACAGAAATGTAGGCTGCTTCACAACCTAGGGGAAAAATTGACACATGGACATGACACATAGGCAAAAATTGGCACATGGACATGACACATAGGAAAAACTGATAAGGTGGCACCTAGTCATAGCAATGCACCACAATTTACAAGGCTATGACCATCTATATTGGTCGTGATCAACTAGAAATAAGGCAGCAGGCTAGTGTTGTCTGCTTTATGACCATTTCGTGTAAGGAAATTATGAATTTCCTGACCAAAATGGTCATTATGGTTTAGGGTTTGGAGCCCCCCGAACATCTTATGACCAGTTGGTCTGAAATGGTCGTAGATTTACGATCATTTCTTCCAGGGTCACTTGGCAGAAGCTCACAAGTTGACATATTTCTTGTAGTGTACATACACAAACGCACATATTATTTAATACTCTGGAAAGGAAAAGATACAACTTAAAGATGATAGAAATTACAAGCTTGTCACTTAAGCTGTTACATGATAATATCCCTGCAAACATAAGTAACTCCCTTTATTTTTCTTCATTGGAGTTCACCATCCATCCATACATAAACAAAGCACATTGCAATGGTACTTGAGAGTACGCCTTTTGGATAAACTTTTGAGAAAGGCTTCACTTGTAGACCTCGATGACACCTCGTGCACCGAGTTTCTTGATAATTTTGTAGTCGGTGAACCCTGCTTTCATGAAGAGCTCACGCCAGTCATTTTCGCTACGTTGACGGCCTCTCGTGAACACAAGCATGAGCAAGTCCATGAGAGTCTGGGCCTCAAACATGACAGGTCCTAATGATGGTTCGACCACAATGTCAATGACAATCACCTTCCCTCCTTCTTCACGGGAAGGAATGGCATTCTTACACTGGGTAAGGATCTTCACACAGTCGTCGTCACTCCAGTGGTGCAGCACAAGCTACGTACAAAGAGTATATAGCCCTGTTAGCGTCAGTTCAGCCTTAAATTATATATACTACTCCCATCCATACTATAGTTGCTTATAAGTTATACCAAAGCTGTGACAATTAATATGGATCAGAGGGGGTACAAGTTTTAGATTTATTTAGTCATTGTCTGAAATGGTGAAGTATAAATTAGCACTCTCTTCGTCCTAAAATACTTGTTGGAGGAATGGATTATCAAGATGGAGGGATCCGAGTAGTATATAAAAATTAAGGTGCCATTTCCATCGATTCACACCATCACACTATACATACAATACAAAGCAGAAAACACGTACCTTGAGCATCACGGCCTGAGCCTTTGGGACGGTGTGGAAGAGGTCACCGGCGACATAGTTGACTACACAGTCCGACGGAGTTTTTGGATCACCTTGGGAGATCCAACACGGTGCACTTGACGTGCGGGTGGGCCTGGTGATGGCCCTCGCCGTCTTTCCATCGCCACCACAGCAGTCAGTGAGAGACCTGAGAGCCCCTTGAAGAGGTCATGGCACTCACGCATGATGGTGCCAATCCCCAGGTTGTCGTGGGCTTCGAGTCCTTCGGTGACCAGCGCGTCGAGCTCCGGGTCCAAGGCCGCCGTGGTCTCATCGAAGAGGGACGCGCTATGCACGTCCTCGAACACCGACGGCACTGGTCCAGTGACGTCCTTCTTGAACCAGTCGGCCATCCCCAGCGCAGCCTCCATGTAGTGCGGCGACGTCCCGGCGAGCACGAAGGACGTCTGGCTGTGGTGCTCGTCCGCGACCACGTCATCCACCAGGACACGGGAAAGGGGGTTGAGGCGGAAGAGCTCCGCCCCGGAATCGTCCTTGCCGCCGGCGGCGAAGACGCCTGAGGTGACCAGGGCACGCATCAGGCGGCCCAGGAACGGCTGCTTGCTTGCGGGGATGGACAGCGCGGCCGCCAGGTCGGGCAGCGAGGTGACCCCGCCGAGGTTGTGCATGGCCGTCGGGATGCCGAGCTTGACGGCGCAGCGGAGCCCCATGGAGGTGAGGTAGTAGAGGGTGTGGCGCCACAGGTCGGCCTGAGCCTGCAGCAGTTCGGCATCAGTGGGAACCTCGATCGCCGGTGCCTGCGCCGCCATTGTTCTTCGTGCCTCGGATCGATTACTGGCTGTTTTTTCTCTGCTCAGCTTGACGTAATCTGATGTCCGTACTCTCTGATACGAACGAGAGCGGGCTTTAAATAGACCGTGCCATGGCTTAAATTGATATAGTAGCATTATTTTACTTAATTGGCGTCACCTTCGCGTGGAGCGCGAGGTTGTATTTTTTTTTGGTCTCTGCTCAGCTACCAAGCGACCTGACTGCCTTGCCAGTCGCCACAGGTTAGCTTCTATACTGTTGGCATTATTAGCTTTATTTACTTAATTAAAATATTAATTAGCGTCACTCTCCCGTGGAACGCGAGGTGGATTTTTTTTTCAGATATAAAGGTGCGAGGTCGTTGGGCAGTTATCTTCCAATTCTATACCACATATCATTCATTGCCACCAACATAATTAGCCACACACATTTTTGAGTTTTCAATAGAGCTAATCTACATAGTCGTAATAATGTTTAGGGCCACATTGATTCATAGCATTGTAAAAACACAGAAATAGGAAAAACACATACTTGGAATGTCATGACAACTGGAAACACAAATGATTCTATAAGAAAAATTTCTATGGAATTCAAGCCTCCAAATCAAATGATCAGCAGAAATCCGGAGAGGTTCTAGTCCTTCAAAATTCCTATGAAAAATCCTTTGAATTAGCGAGGCGCCTATTCGATCGAAACATTGTTTGATGACCGGGAAAACATTCATGTCCTAGGCCCTAGTTAATATGGCAAAAGTTGAGAAAATATAGCTTATGTCGTTCTTGAATGTCTAAAATTGACTTCAACCAAAATCCCAGTGGTACCCACTTTAATTCTGTCGAGATCCAAACCGAACCAATGGCCAAGACAGATAAGAATCTGAGCATAGGCTTACAAATCTCACTCTCGAAAAAGTTATGCAGCTTTTAATTTAACTAGCACAACATTTGTAAGGGGCTCTCTTTAATATTTTTTTTAATTCATTAGATCCATGATACAAAATAGTCATGTCTTTATGTAAAAATACCGATTCTACATGGACTTTTGATTACCCTTGTGCCATTATGTCAATATTTACAATTAAATTAATGTCTAAATATGCCATGAGTTTACCAGTCAATAGCTTATTAGTACATGTAGTTGGCAAGTCATTTATGCATAGCATCGGCAAATTTGAATAACTACTCCATGGTCGTTTATGTGTGGGATAGGGATATTTAGACGTTACATAGCCTGTCTAAATGCGTGTCAGGATGAGATGGCGAAGGTATACAATGATTTCATTGATCCTCCAATTGAGATGAATCCTGTATTTTAACCATGTCTAATAGAGAGAGAGAGAGAGAGAGAGAGAGAGAGAGAGAGAGAGAGAGAGAGAGAGAGAGAGAGAGAGAGAGAGAGAGAGAGAGAGAGAGAGAGAGAGGTCGGTCACATATACTTGGATGCCAGAGGCACACATAACTTGTGTTTTTTCATCTAATTTTCCCAACAAGTCAGTCTACGACAACGACTTGAAAAATCTAATAAGTTGTTCACCTTCTCCGACAAGACCAATTGAGCACAATTGGGGAAACATGATGCCTGTATATTTTATTTTGAAAATGACAGCAATCAGCTCAGATAGTGATAATGAGCTTGCCATAAACATTTGGGGAGAATACACAAAATTGAAGTACAACATTGTTCACAAAACGGACTATCTTCTGTAAGGTTTAGTAACATTCACTCGAAATATCCCACTTGGTACCTCACAAACCATTTAGCACTAGTTATGAAAGATGTTATATTTAGCATTTTCTACAACTATATTGCATTTTAAAATGAAAAATAATACTAAAACCATCCATGGAGTTCTAATGTTGGTATACGTGATTGTGACAACTTTTTACGAAGGATATAAAAAACATTAAATACAGATGTGAGTTTAAACATTAGATTCAAAACATGTTTCCATGTATGCATTGGTATGTATAATGTTGATATTATTGTCACATAATTTCTCTATGGTTAGAAAGCCTTGCTTAAAAATGGACCCATTGTATTCATAGAATAATTTTCCAAATTTGACCAAAAATAAACAATAAGAAGTTCTAAAAAGATCCCGTAATTCTAGCAAAATGTAGGGGACGAACATAGCAATGGTCAACTTATTTTTCCTATTATGTTTGACTTTTGGCAGATATGTTATTGCACAAAATGTGACAAAAAAATACAAATTTTTAAAAAGGATAGTTGTGCAATTATCCATCTATGAAATGCCAAGGTTGTGCCTCAGTTAAATGCCGTCGCAACCCATGCCCCCCCCCCCCACACACACACACACTTGCAGAAACAGAAACCCACTGGAGACGTGAGAGAAACTTACTCATTAATGGCCTCCTCCACGTATGTCGCCCTGATAGTTTTGGCACAATTTTATATTGATTTATTAAACTAACTTATTAATCCAATGCTTATGTCCAATTTTTTTTACTTGTTTTTGGACTTTGTAGGAAAAACAAAATACTTTTTAGGGACCAAAAGAACAAAACAAAAGTATGCCGCGAAGATTGAAGATAGTGAGAATACAATGGTGTTGAGAGCTACCATAAGGGGCAGGCCGCATGCTGCCTACCAACACAGCCAAGAACCTGGCAGCGCCGTCCCTAGGTCTCAATTCCACCGCCTCTCGGTCCATGTACCTCTATATATACCTGAAACGTATGGGAATATTTACTAAGGGATATTCCTACTACCGCCTCTTCTTTCGTGGCGACCCAATCTGGAAAAACTTGTTGGTACTATTTCAGAGGGGGAGCTCATCTACTGCCGCCACCTCGTGTTCAGTGACGATCCAATTTTGTGACTTTTTTAGTTCTCTTTTAGAGGGGCAACTCGTCCACCGCCGGCACCTCGAGTTCGGCGGTGTTCCATTATGGATAAATTTTCCGGTACTCTTTCGGAGGGGAATTCACCGACACAACTATGATCATCATCCTCGCTTGTTCGATGACAATGTGTGTGTAGTTGTCCTTGGACTACGGGTCCATAAAAATAGCTATGTGGCATCCTCTCTGCCTTTTTCTTCAATATACAAAGATCACATGAGCTGTCCTACATAATTGTGATCCATCCGATGTAATTCTTGGTGTGTTAGTAGTGTGTGATGAATTTTCACATTATGATCATATTTTGTCTGAATTTCTATGTAGATTCTTTTCAGATCTTTGCTGCATGATTTACAAACATACATGCTCTTAAACATATTAATATTTTATAGTCCATTATCTGATGAATGATCTCCACGAGGGAGTTGTGCCTGTTAGTTGATGACGGTGTCCTGGACTAGGGGGTACTCACCATGTCGTCTCCCGGCCAGGTCGATCGGGCCGAGGAACCCCATGGCAGTTCACTATTGGGCCACTTCGGGCAACCCATGACATATACAACGAAGATACCAAAATAGTTGATTATCAAGACAAGGACTCCTCTCCACCGACGTATTCGACTAGGACTCTTGTTATCCCAGGCCTCCGATACATTATATAAGCCCAGGCCAGGCTAGTCGATAGAACTTGAACACAATCACATTCACCTAGACCTAGAGTTAGAACATATCTCATGATCTCGAGGTAGACCAACTCTGTACTTGATGCGTTTTCATCAATATAAACAAGAGCAGAACATAAGGTTTTACCTCCATCAAGAGAGCCCTAACCTGGGTAAAACATTGTCTCTTTGTTCATGTTACTGTCTGTCCGAGATCCACAGCTCGGGACCCAACCCCAAGATCTGCCGGTTTTCACACTGATATTGGTGCTTTTATTGAGAGTTCCGCTGTGTGATCGCAAAAGATATATGGCTCGTTTGCAGATTGACAACAATATTTTGGACAACAGATTTTTTTCGCCTTTCCCGTCTCCCCCAGCGTCGCTTTGACGATTGCTTCGGTGGAATTGTGTGGAATTGAGTCTAGAACAACCATGTAAAATATCTCCATGTTCCGATGGAGGAATCTCCGGCGATCTCTGATATACCGGAGCCCTGTCGAATCTGGACAGGAATCTGGATGAGTTTAGGGCCAGGGGTCCAGCCTCCAGCTCGGTCATCAGTTGGAAAATCCCTCCATTCATCGGCCGTGGAATTCCCATATCGATCAACCCTCAAAATTTTGCTCCATCCGACCATTCAAACTCCGGAAACGTCTGATAAGGGTATCAACTTTTGAATCTGTCTTCTACGCGGTAATAAATACGACTCGAGTTCATCTTACTTCATGAATGGGATATTGGACATCCTTTTTGGAGGAAATTTTTTTAGGGTATTGTTGTGTGTTGTTCTCAAACACATGACCACAAATTTTGAGCCTTTTTCGAGACAATCTTCACCATCATGCCGATGTCAAACTAGCCTAACAATGTTCCTCCACGACTTTTGACCTGCACCAGCATCGACCATGCCATCGCTCCATCAAGCCAATGATGACCACCTCGGATTGTCACCTCGGCGTGCCGACCAAGAGTTTGGCATCGCAAAGGCCAAATAATCATCAATACAACATCATTGTCACATGGGTTGCATTGGTCGGGCGTGTCAGCATCGCCGCGCCATTACTTCTTCAAGCCAACGTCTACCACGCCGACCTCCATCGACATCTCGGTTGGCTTGGGGGCTGTGACGTCGTCTTACCGACCTGCTCTGTCACCTCGGTTGGACCGGGGCTTCGCCATCTATTCATCAAGCTACTATGGGGACTTCGACGTCACCAGCTGACCATCTTCGTCATGTTAGCTGGACCGGGGGCTTTGCCTCGCCACATCGATCGTGCCATGTCGCCACTTCATTAAACCAAGCTCTTCGCTCCGGCACCTCAGGGCTGACTTGGGGGCTGGACCTGGACCTGCTACAAGTTCGTCCCACGTCATCAACACCGAGCACATTAACCAACTAAGTCGCTTTCATGCTTAACTTTTTTCAAGTTTTAATTTCTGTGCGGTTCAACCGAGCATTACATTTGTGTTAAACAAAAAGTTGTTTGTCAAAAATGATGTTTGTTAAAAACAACGTCCTTTAACCAAGTTAACTGGGGGCTCTTAAATTTATATGATCCGTTTTATAATAAGTATTTTTTTATTAGTCATTGCAAAGTATTTTTCTACTACTCCTTTTTCCGACGCGAGTGTGTGGTCAATAGTCGGATAGCCTGGTTTCTCTCTAAAGCCGCTCGACATTAGTTTGCTAAACTTGGCTTTGAGAAGCACTCCTCCTTCGGGATAAGGAGGTTGAAGCCGAAGGCTGACCCGCTTGAAGTCCGGAGATCGAACGTATCACGATAAAGCAAGACATCAACACATGTTAATTTTAAGACCAATTTTTGGATTGGCACCAAAAAACTTGATTTAATTCAGCCGTGAAGTTTTCACCCAAGTTTTTTGGTTTTTTGAGCTTATAACTCATGTAACTTGTTTTATGTTTTCCTTTCAGGAGGCGGGACATCCTCTTGGTCGAGGTGTTCTGCGTGATGGTTTTTCTTGAGAAATCTTTTTCGGCCCGCAGCTCGGCATCTTTCCTGTCAAGCTACACCTCGGCGTTGTCAAAATGTACATGACACCTGAACTAGTTCCTCAAGAGATACAATCCTACGGTCGTCCATGTTAACCAACCAAAGTCTCGGGGGCTACTGCATTGACGATTCACAGAAAATTTTAAAAAGTGCAAAATTGTTTCTAAGGAGATTAGGATCCTTGGGTTGGTCGGCCGCACCCATCCCGAGTCTCGAGGACTATGCACACCATGTTTCCATTCCTAAGTATTCTTTTGAGCTAGGAGCTGATCCTCAGGCCGATTTCGCTAATCGATGTGAGTCCGAGGGGCTACTGGGATGAGTTGTTTTGTTTAATCCTCCAGGTGCATCCCAGATTTTAGGTAGGCTCGCACCTTGAGGTCTACTGGTTATCCATCTCAGTAGAGAATAAACTTGCACCAAGCAGAAGTAAAATCCACAAAACAAATTCAGCCCATGGCCGAGGTGGTGCACCACCTCAGAAGCATTCTGGCGTAAAGCTCGGATGCAAGTGGTTGGCTCCGTATAGGGCATTTCCAGCATTAAGCTCGGCTGAAATCCTTGAACTTTTTCAAAACAAGGTGATCTATGACACCTCAGATGTAGTCCGGCGTTGATGCTCGGATGCAAGATGACACCGCCACTCGGGAAACACTTCAAACCCGAGGTGTGGCATAAAAATAACATGTCATCAATAAAGTCTAAGAACTTAAAGGGGCTCCTCGCATGTTTGACGTGTGAAATCTTCAGATATACCTCGACGATCATCAAGATCGGGGATGGGAAGATTTGTTGAACCAACTTTCAGGACTAACGACCAAAGATGAAGAATAGTTCAGAAGAATCGAGGAGCATCCCCAACTTGAAGACCGGTTCAAGGGGCTACCAATGGTGTCCTAGAGTAAGGGGTACTCACCATGTATCGGGCGGAGGAACCCCATGGCGGTTCACTACTGGGCCACTTCGGGCAGCCCATGACATATACAACGAAGATTCCACAAGACTTGATGATCAAGACAAGGACTCCTCTCCACCGATGTATTCGACTAGGACTCTTGTTATCCCAGGCCTCGGGTACATTCACTGTGAAGCAGATAATTTGGTTATCAGGTCCCTTCTTTGCCATCACGCCGGCTAACGGCAAAGGAAGCATCTTCTTTGTCAGATGTTGTCTCCGGAGCAGACAAAGAAAGACGGTACTGATGGCAAAGATTATCTTTGTCGTCAGCCCACTCTTTGCCGTTGGCCAGCTGACGACAAAGACTCCAAAAGCACACGACAAAGACATGGGTGGGGCCCACTAGAGCCCAGCGTTGGATAGTTGACTCTTTGCCGTCCTCTAGCTGACAGCAAAGAAAAGCCGACGTCAAAGAATGACAAAAGCAGACGCCAAAGAGAGGTTGAAGTCTGCTAGCGGACGGCAAATAATGGGATATAACGTTAGCTACCGGCTGGCCCGCCCCCGCTCTCTCTTCTCTCTCTCTCACTCTCTTCCCGACCCACCACCACCGAGACGCCGCCTGACCCACACCTCCCGCCGCTCGACACCCGCCGCCTTTGCCACCGCCTCGACGGTCCCGACGCCAGTCCTACCTTAGGCCACCAGACGGCCCATCGCCTGCCTGTCAGTTGGGCCGCCCCATTGCCCACCGTCACTGATCCCGCCGCTACCGGCCACTGACGCCCCACCGTCCCTCAAGAAGCCACCGGCCTCACGCCCCCAATGCCCTAGCTAGT